>VYXC01005338.1:630816-666677 GCA_013397175.1 Platysteira castanea
TTTTTTTCTTTCTCTCACACCCAGTTTTAAAGGCACAGAAAGACACAAGAGTCATGTCTGGGCATAGAGTGGCAGTAGGGGATACAACATCATAAAGCCTCCCCAAGACAGAACCATAATTATTGCTCAGTGGCAGTCAGATGAGTCAGATTCTGTACCTGGGGTAGGACAATCCTGTATGTACACACAGACTGGGAAACAAGAGGCTGGAGAGTAGTCCCGTGGGAAGGGACCTGGGGGTCCTGGTCAATGGCCAGTTGGACATGAGCCAGCAGTGCCCTGGCAGCCAGGAGGGCCACCCGTGTCCTGGGGGGCATCAGGCACAGCATCGCCAGCCAGGCAAGGGAGGGGATTGTCCTGCTCTGCTCTGCACTGGGATGGCCTCACCTCCAGTGCTGGGGACAGTTTTGGGTGCCACAATATAAGAAGGACATAAAACTGCTAGAAAGCATCTAAAGGATGTCTACAAAGATGGTGAAGGACCTTGAGGGGAAGCCTTAT
Organism: Platysteira castanea; assembly: GCA_013397175.1. Taxonomy (NCBI): domain Eukaryota; kingdom Metazoa; phylum Chordata; class Aves; order Passeriformes; genus Platysteira; species Platysteira castanea. The sequence continues at coordinate 631,318 of VYXC01005338.1, forward strand.
GAGGTGCAGCTGAGCTTATTTGGTCTGTTCTGCCTGGAGAAGAGGAGACTGAGGAGAATGAGGAGAAACCTCACTGCAGTTACAACTTCCTGGTGAGGGGAAGAGCAGTGATAGACACTCATGTCTGCTCTGTAGTGCCCAGTGACAGGACCCAAGGAAATGACATGAAGCTGAGTCAAGGGAGGTTTAAGTTGAATATTAAAGACTCTCCATGCAGAGGGTGGTTGGGCACTAGAATGGGCTCCCCAGGGAAGTGGTCATGGCCTCAAGCCTGACAGAGTTCAAGAAGCATTTGGACAATGCTCTTGGGCACAAGATGGGATTTTTGGTGTGGTCCTGTGCACAACCAGGAGTAAGACTCAATGATCCTTGTGGATCCCTTCCAGCTCAGGATATTCTATAATAAGATTGTACCATGACACATCATGCTGTCAGTATGACTGAGAATATCGATTGATATTATTATGCATTCTAATGACTTATCAATAAAAAGCAATATGTAAAAGCAACATTTATCAAGGTAATATTCAGATTTATTTTGGTCCAGATATTCAGATCTCCATATTAGCAAAGTTATCTTTAAATCCAGTGAAATTTTCTGGGCTCTAAGTAAAGCTTTTCATGTAGCTTGTATTGCATGTCTTTCTGAGAGTGTGCTCTAGTTGCTTTTTTAATGTCAGTTGCTAGTTCTCTGAAGGGACCTATATTTTTATGTGCATGTGGAGAATGTGTGTTTGTCCATGTGTCTGCAAGGAAGATAAAGACCCAGAGTGCAAGAAGGATCTGAGGTAGTCTGTGTTTCTGCAACAGAGAACAGAGAGTTCTGGATAAAGAGCCAAATCTTCAAATACACCTAAGATCAACATATTTCAGAAGAGCTCATGACAGACACACCTGTGAGACTGAGATCACAGTTTTACTCTTGTAATTATAGCAAGCAAGAGAAAGAAGACTTCATTTTGGAGAGTGAGACCAAATACATGGACCAAAGGATGTGATGTTCATAACTATTCTCCAAATATTTTTTGGTTCCTTTATAATCAAGTTCTCATCAGTGCATGTTTCAGAAATGTGCTGTTGGCATTTTTGCCAGCACAGGAGAGGGTCAAGACCTCTGTACCATTAACTTCTCTCCCTAGAATTTTATTACCAACGTGAGGATGGTATAGCCTTATTACTTTTTCATACCTTATGATGCTATCATTCCATCTGTAACCAGTCTAAGTGTTAGGTTTGCAATACAGTCAATGAAAGTTTCACTTGCTTTTCTGCAGAGCTGGCCTCTTACATGAAATTTAATTGTAACTACAGCTACTATATAAAATTTCATATAGTAGATACTGGAAGATAGGTACTGGAAGATTAAGTCTAGTTGTTAATTTGCATAGTTTTATGAAACATTTATTGGATTTTTCTTTAATGTCTTAGTATATTACTGACAGAGATAGCATAATGTGAAAATAACAACATGGGACTTGAAAGCTTTATGAGGAATTATAAAACCATTCCCCAGTGGAATGTTATTGTAATATGGCTTTTCAATGTAGTTATGCTGTAACATTTTAGAAATATATGCTATATATTTAGTATATGAAAGTTATCCACATTTATTTCTTATATATGAAGCCTCTTACAGGTACAGGGTTTCCTCTGTGCTTCTGATTTTGACAATCATTCAGGGGGAAGAAGGGGAGGAACACTGGTCTTTTATTAGCAGTGAATATTGGTGCAAACCACATCCTTTAATTCCCTTGTAAGTGCAGATCTCTTCCTTACTTCTATATTGCTATAACAGAAAGTAAAAAGTACAGTGCATACCTCAATACCTAAGGAGTACTGAAATGTAAAGTTTTTCACTTGCTGTGAATATCTGTGATGTTTCTATATTATAAACATGTCCTAATTCATTTAATAATATTTGGTTCTGTATTACCCAACAGGGAAACAAAATATTAAAAACCTGCAAATGAACCAGTATGTACTTGAAATTAATTTCGAAGAACTGTAAATAAGAATAAAAGAGCTGCACTTTTTGTCCTTCAGCAAGCTAGAAATAAAAATTTAGCAGTCTAAGTACAGACTGAAGCACTTCTTAGAGTTTCCTCGTAGCAAAATGGGATGCTTTTGATAGCCCTGTGGTATTACTTCTATTGTTGTATCTGATGTATAAAATTACCTCCTTTCCTCAAATATTGTGAAAGGGTATTAGAGAAGGCTTGGCATTCCTGTGGATAAAAGGACCTGGAATTCCTTGTGGACACAAAGTTGAATATCAGCCAGAAAAATGCCCTTACAGCAGAGAAAGCCAACAGCATCCTGGGCTGCATTGGGCAGAGTATCAGCTACAGGGAATTGATCCTTCCCCAGTTTAAGAGAGACCTGGACAAATTGGAATAAGTTCAGTGAGGGTCTGTGATGGTCATTAAGGACTTGGAACATTGAGAAGAGGCTGGGAGAGCTGGAACCATTCAGCCTGAAGAGAAGTCTGTTAGGCTCACCTCAGAAACACTTAGAAACAGGATAAAAGCAAAGCAAAGGAGCAATGGAAATTCTCACTGGATGTTTAAATTTCTCTTTCACCAAGACCGTGGTCAAAAAGGTTGTCCATAGAGGTTTTGGCATCTCCATTCATAGAGATATTAAAACCTGAACAACACAAGAGATGGAAAAACCTGATCTAACTTTCGAAGCTGGAGTTGTGCCTTGGGAAGTGATTAGACCAGATGACCAGCAGATGTCCTTCCCAAGCTAAATTGCTCCAAAACCCTGTGATTTTAACATCTTGCAATGGGAATTAAGAAAGTAAAATTCCAGTTTTGATCTAGGACTGACCCTATGAGTAAAAAAACTACATCATGTCACACACTTGGCCTGCATGACAGAAGGTCCTTTTAATCTTAACCATTTCTCTAACTCCCTACATTCTAACTTTGGGCTTAAAGGGCAAAAACAAGAAAGAAAGAAAGAAAGAAAGAAAGACGGAAAAATCCAGCATTAACTAGATTAGAAAGTCTTAGAAGGACAAAGCCAAGATATAAAGAAAATTATGACGTGAAAACTTTGGAAGTGCTCCTATAATTTTAATTCCTTGCCTCCTTAACTCCTGTGCGCATTCATCACTTGTGTTGTTCAAAAGTGGCTCAGGCTTGGAAACATGAGTCCCTTTACATGGTGCTCATCACTCAGCCAGTCTTTTTCAACCCTGCCATTGGTTTCAGTTGCATAATTTTTCACAGGATCCCTGACTTTTTCAGTCAGACATCATTCATTATATCAGTCAGTCTTTGTACTTTTATGCTTTTATCATTATTGAGAATATTGTGCCACAGTTCACAGTATTTAATCTTGCTCAGAAAGAATGAAATTCCCCAGAAGAGCAAGAAATGTTACATTAAATTGCACTTGATGTATATTTTTGCTGTTATTTTAATGTATTTAATCAATTTTGTGCCATAATGAAGGTATTTTATAGCTCAGCTTTTCTCCTTTTAAACCCTTACATCTTAAACATTAACAAGCATAAGTACACACTTGAACTTAGAGTGAATATTGATGTAAGTATGTACATACAGACACGCATGCACAAACCTATACTGGAGACACCTTCTACCATCTCAGATAGCAGTGGATACAGCTCTTCCAAGCTGGTGACTTGTTCTCTTCACCAGTTGATATCAGCTCCCTCTAAAGTCTTAGATTCAGCTACCAAAGGGATTAATTATTATTACACAACTAACAACAGATTTTGAAGTCTCCTTTGCAGTAAAAGAATAATATATCCAGTGTTACTACTGAAGTGTTTTGATCAGGAGAGCCATTGTGGGTTAATTCTAAAGTTCTCAGGAAAGTATGCAAATCTTATCATTTTCACAGCATGCTCCATTGCCCATTCAATGACTTATAGCTCCCTTAATATGAATTGGTTGTTTGTTTCACACAGGTTTTGTTTACACTGGTGATACCCTTTCATCTTTTCAACGAGGCAGTTAATATGAACCATCCAAAAAGTACCCAAGTTACAAACCAGAATGTCCTTTACATACCCTCCAAAATACTGCTATTTGCAGAGCAAATGTTTTCATTTTAGAATTTGCTCTTTGAGGATTTGAACATGTTCAGTTCCCCGTGAATATGAGGTTCTGACAATGTACAGAGTGGATCATTCTCTCAGTCTCTGTAATTCCAGCAGCCATGCATGTTATGAACTCATTTGGCATAAAACAACCATAAATTTGTCTAGCTTCACGATGACTTTTGAAAGTCACAGGGAGAATTTAGGAACCGAATGATTCTTCAGGAGACAAGGAAAAATAGAAAATAAGTGAATTAGGTTTTGCAGTTCTTGGGTGCTATGCACAGCACAAATTATCTTGGCAATCATGTACTGACACATTGCTGCTCTAAATATTCAGATCTCCTTGGTGTTAAAGGGGTATTATGATAAATTGCAGTAGATATCTAAGTCTTTCTATGTGTGGTAAGTATATCATCACTCATATTTGATTAATTCAGCTGAAGATGGTTACACTTGTATAATTCATTTGGCATAGAAAAACCCTCAACTTTGTTACACTGGAATCCAATAAGAATTGTTTTATAGGTTTAAACTCGATTGCTGTCTAATCTTAGTTAATTAAATAAATATTCTCCAGAATTCAAGAATATATTGCAAATTAACCTGATATGTAGGTGAGATCTCTCTCCACTGAAACAGGATTAAGGTCTTAAAGGAAAAAAAAAAAATGAATTAGCAGAATTAATATCAGGATGTACCATAAGAGGATTTTAAAATGAATGGATTTCATGAACTACTTCAGAAAATCAAATTTAAAATTAAACAAAAAAACCTTATATGTCTTCAATTATTATAAAAATAGACTGATTTTTTTTTTTTATTTTGGGCTTTTTCTGTTGTTATTTTAGTAAAATGTTGAAGGACTCAAGAATTATCTATGAAAAAATTGCCCTCAGTAATTTATTCTGGAATGGTCCCAAGTGTTATGCCAGATCAGGTCCATTAAGAAGTGAAATGTGACCGTCTCCAGATGTATTGTGCTTTACTGATGCGAAAACATATTTTGAAGAGGTAGTTGAATATCAAATAGGCTTTTCTTCTCTTTGACAAGATCTCAAGAAAGAGCTATGTATAAAATCAACTGGGTGTGGGGGATTTTTTCATAAGCTGTTTCACTCAGATAAGTTTCATTTCTGTGGTGAAGGCAGAAGGGAATCAGTAAGCAGCATATTCTGCCTTCCTCTAGTACATCATTTCCTTTTTTGCTGCTTTAACATGAATATTATAGAGTAGCAGACATCACACCCACAGAAGTCCCATCTTCCTTTTAAATTCTTAAAATAGGAGTTAATTAGCAGGTCAGACTCCAGACAGTTTTCAAATAAATCCCTATTCCACTGTAATTCCAAATGTTGGACTTGCTTTTTTCATTCTTCTATTGAGCTCTGGGATTCAAGCCAGCAGGAAAAAATTCTCACTGGTGATTACCAGCCATGATTTCATTGCCATTCCAGAATTACAGTCAGTTTCATCTGAGGCAAATTTCCAATGTAAAGCAGTCCAATATTCCATGAACATATTCTTACATTCAAACGTGAGCTTACTTGTTTTCTTTATTCCAGTGTCCTAAGAGGTAGGTTTTTTCAAGTCTCTTTTGTTGACTTTTAAATACATTATATCATTATTTATATCTTAATATCATCTATAATTATCTTAATTAAAGAAACTCTGGTTCTCCATTTGTTTCAATTCATAACAAATTACTCAACATTCTCATATTTAAAAAAAAAAAAAAGAAGCTTTAATTGATTGGTCTCCAGCCTTAAAATGACATATCCTTATGAGTTTGAAAAATAATAAAATAATAAATAATAAAAGGGAAAAATATGTTCAGTGCCAGACATATTCATAAGTTGCTTCTTTGTCATCACATTTGTTTCCCCATTTACTGTTTGACATGTTCAGTGTTTGGATTACAGTGTTTGGACACAACTATGACATAATTAGTAATGCAACTTTAACAGAGAAAGATGGTCTTGTGGTCTAAGTAAAAAACATGGGAAAAGTCTTTGAGGAGTTCACATCACACACAAGGACCTGCTTCTGCACTAAAGAGTTGGTTCTTGTTCTGCAAGAAATGCGAAAGCCAAACTGATAGGAACTTTGTCTTAGCACAGAGATCTCTGAAGTGTACCCATGGTGATGTGAACATAACTTTTCACTAGGAAAGGTTGCCAATGCAAATTCTTCTTTAGTCCCATTTTCCACATCCAGAATTGTTATGATTTTGTCATGTAGTTGTGCACAATGAATATATCTCTAGATATATGTAATTAATTTCTTGCTTTAATGCAATAGCCCCATGGAAATTTTCAATAGCTAAAAAGTTCTTGTTCCCTCTAAAAACTTTTCAAGGATGGATGACAATTTCCAATCTCAAGTTCTGAATTGGAGCTCTAGAGGCTTTAACCAGAAATATATGAAAAAAATGGATTGATGAAATCTAAAACCTACTGTACAAAGTATTTCAGGTTTGGCATGTTTTTGCCAGAACTGAGGAGGGGGGATCCAGCTGGGAGCCTTGCAAGCGCTGGTTGCCCTTTCTACTTTTATTTTTTTTTTTTCCAGCAGTGAAACTTTCAGTAATGGCAATATTACAGTAAGTCTAAAGATAGAGAGGAAGTTTCAGTTCTTGAGTGTAAAATTTTTGGGTTTGGGCTTAAAAACAATTTTCTAATTTTTTTTCCTCCCCCCCAACTAGTTCTGATATACAAGATGAAACAAGGACCTTTGATAATTGCATGTTCGGATATACAGGGAGCTAATGCTTCCAGTCCAGGAGCACACTTCAGCTGACAGGCAGAGCCCTCACTTAAGTATGGGTGGTTACTTCCAGAGTCTTCTCCAACCTTTCAACCATTTTCTCAGCTTGTATTCTGCCAAACTGGAAGAGAAAATGGGAACCTCATTTAACAGGCCAAGTGCTGGGTGCTGCACCTGGGTCAGGACAAGGCCTGGTGCAATATAGGCTGGGGAATGAAGTGATCAAGAGCAGCCCTGCTGAGAACGACTTTGGAGTGCTGGTGAATGAGAAGCTGGACCCAGCACTGTGTGCTTGAAGCCCAGAAAGCCAAACAGCTGCATCAAAAGCACTGTGGGCAGCAGGGTGATTGGAGATTCTGCCCCTCCACTCTGTCCCCATGAGACCCCACCTGCAGTGCTGCCTCCAGCTCTGGGGTTCCAGCCCAGGAAAGACATGGACCTGATGGAGTGAGTCCAGAGGAGGCCACAATGATGATGAGAGAGATGGAGCACTTCTCCTATGAGGAAAGGCTGAAAGAGTTAGGGTTGTTCAACCTGGAGAAGAGAAGGCTCCAGGAACACCTTCAGCCTTGCAGTGAGGGACCCTACAAGAAAGACATAGAGGTATATAGAGGTAATAGAGGTATTTTTTACAAGGGTTTGTAGTGATAGGACAATTTCACACTGAACCAGGATATGGTTACATTAGATATAAGGAAGAAATTCTTTACCATGAGAATGGTGAGGCACTGGAACTGGTTGCCCAGAGGGGTGGTGGATGCCACATCCCTGGAAAAGTTCAAAGCCAGGCTAGGTGGGGCTCCTATTAGACACTGGAACACTGCAATCAGATCACCCCTAAGGCATCTCTTTTACAAGATGAACAAACTCAATTCTCTCAGCCTTCTGTCAGGAGAGGTGCTCCATCCCTCTAATCATCTTGGTGGCCGCCTCTGGACTCGCTCCAACAAGTCAATGCCCTTCCATCTTGACACCTAGTACAGGGTTATTGAGAACAAATGATAAAATGCCAGTTAATGCCCCTTAACATGAAATTCAATTACAGCTGATCCAGAGTGTGAAATTTACATTGAAACAGTGTTGAGATCATTGTATTCTTGTAAAGTGCAATTTTAGTATGTCAACAATATATTATGTCATGGAAAAAAATGAGGGTTTAAAACTTTCATTGTACTGATCAACTCTTCAGTTAAAAGGAGAATATTTAAATGGAAGACTACTTTTAATGTGCATTAGAAAAAAAATAAAGGAAAATTTAAAATAAATAGTCCATAGTGTGCTATTTTACTAAATACTGAAGATATTTTTAGCATGTCAATGAGCTATTAACTCAGGCAATTCTTCTAAGAGCAGTTAGTTAAATGTAGCCTCTCCATCAGTATAAGGAAGCAACCCATCTTTACAGACTTACATTTTCCTCTTACTCCATACAACCAATTCAGAATTTTTGCATATCTTGTTTTTCAACAAAGCAGTCTTCTTTATTATGATTTTGAAGCAAACTGAACAGGTTATTTGAAAGATAGAAAGGTTTATATTGTTGTAATGATTTCTTCAAGTTTTTTTGAGTTTTTCTGCTTTCCACCTTTATTTGGGTCTGACATACTGCTAGGCAAATCTGAATTTCAGAAGGTCGAATGACACAGTTTCCTCTCATTTCACTGGCTTCTGGATCAGGTAGGCTGGCTTATAATCCAAGCACAGAGGTTTCCCACAATTAAAAGAAGTATTTCTATTTTCAGCTGGGTAAAGAGCTTCACTAGTTTTATCACTTCACAGAACTGTATAATTTTCAGTCCTGTCTATATTGTAGAGTAGGCCTGAGAGATTCTGAAATGTAATGAAAGTACCAGTTCATGAAGTTCTTTGTTCTGTTTACTTTTGAGAAATTTAGGGATTTTTTCCATTCTTGATATAAAGCTTTCCAGCAACCAAACTGTACTTCTGATGCTACCAAACCATGGGAGACAAAGAATCACTTTTAGCTTGCAATTCCCTTACAGAAGATTTGGTTTCTCAAAATAAAGTCCTAAGATATACTTTCATTTTGAAATGTCTCCATTAAAATTTTTTTCAGAGAACACAACAGCTCAACTACTTGGGTCCTACTAATGAAAAGTCATTCCACTAAATAAATGGCTTTTCATGGTACATGTAATTGTGATGCATCAATGCTGTATTTTACTCTCTTTCTATGTGTATGACTCAACTGTCAGCAAGACCAGACTTGGGTTGGGTTTTCTTGACATAATTTATAACATTTTTGCTGATTTATAAAAATGTATGTAATGAAGTTTTCCTAAAATTACCATTAACTTGGGCAATTTTTGACTATAAATATATGGAGATTAATGCTATCAGCAAACTGATGTCATGGGGCTAAAGGAAACTATTTAGGCTTAGAATGTGTGATTTCTATTTAAAATTCACCACTCTGGTTTTTAGTGTTAGAACAGGAAAACCTGGAACACTCCCTTAAGGCAACTCTCTTCTCTGGAATGAGAAGCTGCCTGAAGACCATGTTGCAGACCGTGGTGGGTTACCAGGTGCCTTGTCTATTGTCTTTCTCTGTTGACAAGTGCTGTTCTCTAGTAAACATTAAGATTTAGAAGCAGATGCTAGCATCTGGTACCTTCTTTCTCCTGGAATTTGTGCTCAGTTTTTACTCTTGATGTGATTGTCATACAACCTACACTACATGTTGACTTCGACAGCAGCTGGGGCACCTGGAACTTCCTTCATTTGTCTTGAAATTCATAATGGTAAGTTCTCTTAACACATCTAGGGGTGCAATGCCCTCACAGAGGTGTCAGCATAGCATTATCAAGGTATGAGACAATTCTCAGTGTAATGAGTCTGTTTTTCAGCCAGTTTTACTCTTTGGCAGGGGATTAGCACAGAGTATTACCTTAAGTCTGACTGACGTTAGTGAAACTAGTGGTGCTGAAATATGCTGCTATTTCCTAGCATTTGCAAGGTCAAACGTTCCAATTGTATTTTATAGTCTGGATATGTGAGGTTACTTCACCATTAAGATTCAGCAACTGTCATGAAAAACCCTGTGGAAGTCACCAGCATAATTTTGAAGAGGCCTTTCAACAACATAAGTGTTAGATTTCTTCCTTGGGCCTGTAGCTGAGAAACTGCAGAGAGGAGAAATGCAATGTGGCCAGTTTCAAACAGGATAAAAATCAGAGGTTATCTTGAAAATCTCTTGTTAAGTCTTTTTCACTACCAGGTTTATCTATAGCACCACTGGTAGGAATCTATCATTGATCATGAAAGCTGTAATTAAGTGGTGTCTTCTCACTTTGAAGAGGCGACAGAGTGTGAATTTATGTTATTTTTTATTGCCACTCATTCATTTCCTATACTGAAAGCTGTGTCTCAGAGACTTTCCAGGGAAGGGGAAAGGGTATTTTCAGACTAGTCTCACTACAGCTTCTCTGTGTAATGGAAAGGGAGGGTACTGCACAGCTGTAAAAGAAGGTTTGTAGGGGAAAGTTCATAGTGGACTACTTTGCAAAATTAAAGCCTTGGAGGGAGCAAGGGATCATTTTCTATCATGGGAAGATGATAGAAAAAGAGCTGTGAATGCGTGAAAGAATGGGAGATTAAATTAATACATTAGGTCCCTTCATTTTTAAGCTAGATACAAAGATTTTGTGTTCCAAATGCTTTTCTTACACTGCAGGATAGACATCTTTGAGTTATCCCTTTAATATAGAGAGTTCTGAGAACCAGATTCCCTAAAGATTTATACTTCCTTTGTCAGAATGAAAATCCTTACTGCTGCAAACCATCCAGATCCTACGAAACTGCTTTTTATCTCTCTTTTATTTCTTTGGCAATATTACCAGATTTGTCAAAGGAGGAAGGAATGTATTAGCAAAGGAAGGGAGTGGGTGTGGTGGAGCAGAGTTCAAATCCAGTAATTCTTTATTAGCACAAAGACCATTAAAGAATTTTTTTCCTATAAATACACTAACTTAACCCCTCTGAAATGACATGCCGGTTGCACAGCTGAGAACTAAATCACAACAGCAATGGGTGATTTTATACAGTTGTGTCAATTTTCATAATAATGAAGGACGCTAAAGCTGCCATTACTAGAGTTAAAACATTGGCTGTAAAATTAGCAAATTTGTCATTTATTCATTTTCTCTCCTATTATTCATATTTAATGGGAGTCACTTGACTAAAACTTAAAAAAATTAGCTGTCCTGAATGACATTCTCTCAGATCTTAAGTGCCTTTTTGCTCTCAAAATGTAGAAGAATGTTTTTATTTGATAATCTCTAGGTTGAAAACAATGTTCTAACAAAATTTATGTTTCCAAAAAGAAGAGTAATGTGGTTTTTTTTTGAAGAACAGTTCTTCTTTTTCTTCAAAACATGCACAAAAATTGAATGACTAGAAAATGCATATTTTGTGATATTTTTCTCTGTCTATCCCATGCTTTGTAAAGGGTCATCTGATGATCCACGTAGATGTCAATATGCCTGTTGTTTTTAAAGGATTCCTTTTAATTTTTTTTTTGCCAACAAGTTTATGTCTGGCAAAAGTAACTCAGAAAACAAAAGACCATCAATATTTTCTCTATGGCAGAAACAAAGTAGAGGTAGGTGAAAACAGAGATTTTAGCTCTTGATTGGGTGTTGCACAGTCTGAAATTTGGCATGATTTAGGAGAAAGAGATGGCAGTGGAAACACGCCTGCAGCCTGACATCCAGGGGTCACTTCCTTTTACTTTGGTGCCTCTGCAGCCTGCTGAACCTCAGGTAAGAGAAAAACCCACCGATTTTCTCTGGCTTTTATTCTAATTGAAATAGATTGGTGCATAATTTCAACGTGTCATTTTTCTTCATCATGTGGCTTCAACTTTCCCTACTCTTAATCTTATTTTACTACAGGCCTCACCATATGTAAGCTGTATTTATAACCATGCACGTCCATGAACTGGATAGAAGAAGAAATGTCTTTCTTCCCTTGCCCTCTTCCTTCCCCATCTCTATGATCTTATTCAACCAAATGAGTCTCTGTCACTCCCTGATCGCTTTCTTACTTCTCCTCTCCTTTCATGAAGGATCATGTGTGTGATTACAGGTTTTGGCTTTCCAGTTCCTGCATCAAAGGGAAGATGTTAACGGTGCTGCTGTGCCCACTTGGATACAGGGCATAGCAAATTGGCCCTTGGGGGATAATAATGGAGCCTGAGCATGAACCAGAACTTGTCTGTGATTTCACATCATTACAACAAGTTCTTGCTGACTTTATTTGCTGCCTTCTGTCACTAAACTCTTGTAAATAGATTTGAGTCCAGTATTTACTAATATCTTCACATCATCCTCTGGACAGAATCTCGTGTCTGTTGTCGAAGCTGACAGAGACTGTGCTGAGATGTGTTGATGATGTTTTGGCTGCCTTTCAAGAAAGCACAGATGTTCTGAACACCTTTCTAGAATTTTTAAGTTGTCAGATGTCTTCCCGTTAAAATTTACAAAGGAAATAGAGAAATAAAGCTTAATGTCTTTTTCTAAACAGATATGTCTCTATACGGATGACGAGCTCCTAATATGTTCTGGTTAGAAGTCTTGTACATGGGAATCAATATGTTCTGTAAACACTAAAATTCATATCCTGGCTGACAATATAAATACACTAAAGACATCTCAACAAAAACAAAAACCAATGAACCAACTAAAAAAAAAAACAAACTAGACAAAAAAGCCCCAAATGCTCATGCAATATCAATTGTTTTGAATAAAATTTCTAACAGAAGCAGAAATATTTTAAGGTTTTTTCAGTATATTATATAAAATAAGGAGAGATCTCATGTCTGGTTTTGTTTTGGGTTGTGTTTGTTTTGGGGCTTTTTATTTTGGGTGGGGGGGATTGTTTTGGCCATATTGTATCCACCAGGTGAAGGAACATCAATCTTTACTTTTTGAATGTGAAGGGAATAGGGTCTTTTTTAATTTTAAAAACCATCTACTAGCTTTTTTTTAAAAAAAGAGATTAAGGGCTGCAATCAATCTTATTTAGCAAAGCCTTAAGGAACCACAGAAACCATCTATCTTTTCTTTAACTGCTTGTCTGGTAATCTCCAAGTAAGAATCTGTCTTTCACTTTACATGGAAATGAAGTTGCAATTAGAAAAGTACTTCAATCATTTACTGCTATCCTTAAAATAAGCATGGGAAAACTAGCATAGGTAAAAATAAGAACTGACCCCAAACTGACTGTAAGGTCAACCTGAACCTGAGCCAATTATTTTGAGGTTTTTTGTAAGTTGAGAAGACACACTGAATTGTAGGGGGGAAAAAAGCAATTCTTGCTGTGTACCTAAAAAGTCAAAGTGTCCTGAAAATAGCAGCTTTTGTGAGGTTTACAACTACAACCACAGCAAATATTAGGCAAAAAAATACTGGCATGCCTCATTTCACCTAACTGCAGATCCTGGCTGTCTGTCAGGTTGTTACCTGTTTAGTCTTTTAAACACCAGTTCAGCATCTGGAGGGCCATGGGCCTTTCTGGTTGGATTCCCAGCTGGTCTCCAGCTCCGCCACAGCCTTGCTCCCTCACAGTCATTCCAGGGCTGTGTCTGACTTGGAACCCTGTCTGGGCTCTGCTCACAAAGCTGCAGCAGATATTTTGACACCAGATGCCTTCTTGACTAAACCCTTTGCTTCCCAGCAATTCCCTGAAGGACTTGTCCTGTCAGCCTCTTCCCTGGGGGATGAATAACTCTTCGAGATAAATCTATCTGCATTGCAGCTCCTGGTCTGTGATGGCCAATGGGGAGCAGGGCAGGCAGGACTTGCGTCTGCACGGAGTGAGGCATCATGAGGACGTGCCAGCGATAAGCCACCCCGTGCAATTTCCTGAAGCATTCATGGCTTGAGGCAGCAGTTCCTGTCAGCAGGGTGCATGGTCAGCATCTGTGCAGGAGGAACAGCCACTGCTGTGTCTCAGCAGCCCTTTTTCAGCCCCACAAGCTGAAAACATGCTACAGCCCCTGAATTGCTGGAGCCCCAGTCCACACCAAAGCATGGAAACAGCCTTGTAGCTAAGGTTAGTTATCAGCTTATCTACAGCCCTGCAGAGAGATACTTCATGTGGTGATAGCTTCTTATCTTGTTTAACAAACTGAATGCAGGTCTTTACCTTGTTCAGAGTGGCTTTATCCTCTCTAAGAGCTCCCTGACTTCTTCCAAAATCAGAATGGTAACTTCAAATGTTCAATTTCCTTGGCTTCCTGGCAGACTGGCTCCTTTCAAAAACCTTTCAATACCAAACTCACCTGTGCCCAATTCATTTATGTTTTTGTGAGTTTGACGATTATTATTATTTTAAACAAGAATCCTTTTTTGTTTAATTTTATTCTTTCTTTTACTCTGATCTTACCTCAGGGCTGATGATTGAAGTACTAGCACCAGGCAGTAGCTCTTGAAGAAGCAGTGGGTGCTGGCTTTCAGATTTAGAGTCAGGCCTAGAAATGTGAATATGTAATGATGCAGCTGAAATGGAGCTCCTGCAGCTGTGGTTTAGGTTGTAACAAAGTCTTTTGGCAGACATTTCCATCAGTTGTAGCTGAGCACAGAAGAATCCCAATTCTTCCTGGGTATGTGAAGCTAAGGAAAGCCTGGCCGAACACCTTAACTCAAGTAATCTTTCCTTCTTTCTTTTATCCTAGTTTCTTATTTATCTTCTGGCAGGCATCAGCACTCCTGGGAAAACGTTCCTTGTATGTAATAAAAATAAGATTACTTTTGTGTAGCTTTTGATTGCCAATGTTTTTCCAGCTTTCAAAGAGCTCTACTTCCATATCCTTTGCAGAGAAGTGTGTTATTGTTATGCAGTTTGGTTTAACTTCATGATTTGTAGTAAACATGGTTAGTGTTTTCTTTGTTAAAAGGAAATAGAATAAGTGCATGTCTTTAAGCTGCACATTTCTCAGTTGCCAGTAGAACCTATGCAGAATGAAAGCCAATAGAAAGAGGTAGCACCAAAATTACTCAGTTATGTAGCTTTTTAACATATGAAGAAATTAATGGATTTTATGTTTTTTGCTCCTGAAAGACTCCCCTAAAATGATGATACACAACCTTGGAATAGTTTATGCTAGTAAATTTTAATTAATTTTAAAAATTAAATTTACCTCAGTTAGGTATAATCCATTTAGTTCTATAATACAGTTATAGATACTCCAAAAATGACAATATATGCAACTGGTTTCATAAATTCATATTTTAGTGAAAAGAACAAAGGAAAAAAACTTCTGTTTCACCTAATAAACTGCAGTCATATCACTGGCTTATTACTTACCAGTCCCATAACTGACAATAAACACTACTGTTTTTCATGTGGTTATGAGAGCCACAGAAAAATTCTAAAATTAACAAGTTCATGACTGTAACAAGAACATGATTAATTTAGGTCAGGTCCTTGAGCTAAATGAGAGGTTTTTCGTTTCACTGAGGATACTTCTTAAAAATAGGAAAAGATATAGCTAGGTATAATTAAACTCAAAATATGCTTAACAGTATCAAGGCATAGATCCACGTGCACCAGTCATAATATTGCTGCTGAAATATTTGCAATAGCTAAACTTCAAGGAGACAGTAAGACATTGTAAGACATAGTCAGTTGTTCTGGGGTAAGAGGAGGTCTGAGAATATAGTTTGTCTAAAATTTTACAAATTGATTGAGTTTGAAAATGTTATTGAAAACACAGAAATTTTGATGTTATATTCTCAGAATTTCAGCCACTGGTGGAAAATGGCTTTAACTGGCTCTAATACAAGGCCATATTCTAGCCAGGAATAATAGGTACTAACCCATATTCAGGCTATTTATCTGAGACATGGAAGCCATTTTTTCCCAATTCTGCTTTTCTTTACTCAGAAGAAACCTAAAAATTGAGTGTCTCAAGCTATAAATCCAGCTACATAAATAAAGATACTTAATACCCTAAATTCCAGTCTTCAGTTCTCTCTTAGAGCAAGGAACTTCACAGCTAAATTATTTGGAAGTCAAATATTTTAGTTGCTTTCTTGTGAGGAATGCCTCTGATTGCTTTTATAAATTCCCTTCTAGTATACAGTCCATTCTCTTGTTGAATACAAGTTTCAAAATTATTTCCCATGCTTCAGCAAAGTTTACCGAAAATACAGATTTAACGGCAAGCAACACAGAAGATTAATGGTGATCTGCCTTTACTGCTTGTGCTCTTCAAACCTCACAAGAGCCGCTGGCACTTTAGCACGTTAATATTTACCAAATGAAAAAGTATAACAGTCTCTTAAGCAAACTGTACAACTGCTAATTGGAGACAGAAACTATTGTGGAGCTTGCTGCATCTGAACCACTAGACTAAATTTGCGAGTATTGTGAAACAGAGTTATGGGATTTACATTTGCTATGAAAAAGTTGTATTGTTTTCATATTTTAAGGAAATTATTCAGAATATTTAATTCCTTTAACTTTGCTGAGGAAATGGACCTAACTTTCAGAATGTCATCTACAAGAAATGTTGAAATTCTGATGAACTCTGCATTTGCAGAAGACATTTTTCAAAGTGCTGTACCTATTAGTCATTCAACTACCAGTAACAAGCAGATTAAAATGACATTAGGAATACAAAACTGGCTAGCAAAAATAAAACTGAAAACAATGAAATACATAACCATCAGTTCCTTAGGAATACTGTTGTGATTAATAATGTCAGCATTGAACAAACTGTTTCAGAGAGATTGCTTACCAAGGTTCTCTCAGTAGATATTAAGAGTTCAGTAATGAATTTTTCTTGTTTCATTTCCAAAAAAGCTGTCACTTAGTTGTGGCTGATCTGTACCATGGCCCACAAGACATGCAGTGAGCTTCGCCCTGGATGAAAAAATCAACCACACAATAAACAAATAAATATGCTAATTTTGATACTGCAAGATCAGTCTGAAACCTACTAAAATAACCAGAATTTTAATACAGTCTTGCAGCTTGAAGTTACTCAGCCAATATCAATACCGATATATTATAACCCATGCTATTGTAAAGTCAGTTAGGATTTTCAGCTGCAGAAAAAATTTATGGTATTTTCAAGGAAATTAATAACTTAAAAAAATTGTTAAGGGATATCCAAAAGACCTTTTTAAACTAAATGGAATTTATCATAATGACTAGTCTTTTTCCACAAAGAAAACCTTTTTTCTGAGATATAAATTATGCCCCTGTCAAGTTTTAAAATCTATATGGAATGGGACAAATCCTAATTTGTGACTGATGAGAAAATTCAGATCTTCCTCCCTTACTTTTTAAAACTACAGAAGCTCACAATGCATTTTATTCTCCTATCTCTTAGTTGCATGTCAGTTTTGCAAAGTAAGATTTCCTTTTCTGATATACTCTTCTTTCATATAAATCAATGCAAAGTATCTACTTTGTTTCCTCCAAATTAACACATTTCTCATGGCATTTTATTTAGACAGTTTAGCACAATGGCATAAAGCACCAAACATATCAATAGACATATAAATAGGAAAGAAATGTAAGAAATTGTTCTTTTTACCATCTCTCACCATGGAAGCAGAATGTAACTTGTTGTTTTCTATACCAGTAAATTCTTTCTGGTGCTCATTACATTTGAAGCATTTTTTTTTCCCCAGTTTTTTCTCAGTATTCCAAGCTTAGCTCAAACACCACTTCTCTCTGTGGATAAATTTGGAAAGTGCCCAGATTGAGCAGCAGAGTGGGTGGACTAATACAACTGAACTGATCCTGGCATTTTAGTTTGCTTCATGATTAAATTCAGAATGAAGACCTTAAAAGCCAAGCAAGTTGTGAGGAGAAAATAAAAGTCTGGAGGAAAATGTCCACAGTGTTAAAAGACCAGTCAGTGGAATGTATCTATGAAGTCTGGATCATATTTCAGGGTCTGGACAACTTTAATGTAGGCACAGTGTACTTCTGAGCTTATGGCTGTTCTTATTTGAACCCAGAACCTCTTCTTGCAAGGTACAGGTTTGTGTCAGACTAGGACAGCTTGCTGATATGTGTACATGTAGGGGCACAAACTAGGTATATGCTTCAAAGGACAAGTCCCTTGTATTAAAAATAATTTATTTTTGAAAACAGCAACTTTAATAATGAAAAAAAATCCCAGCTAAAAATTACAAATTCCCGATTAAAAAAAAAAATAACAGTGGACATATGGAATCCCACTTGCACTTGACTGTTCTAATCCCTATAGTACAGAGTTGGATTCCTTCTGCATTTTCTCTCTGCATACTCAATTTTGAATCACATTCAGCACTGTACAAAAAGAACACAACTGAGAGAGTTGGAGAGCAACCAACAGCCTGAGTTAGGCAATACACTGCTTTAAAACACTCCTCAAGTAAGTAGGGTATATAATTCCCCTCTCAGGCTGTGGCCAGAACTGAGTCTTGCAATGCTCTGACCATGAGGTTATCACAGACAAGAGAAGGGTACCTCTTTGTCCTAAAGTGAAATGATTAGAGGCAGGCTGGCTTATCAGGAGGAAAGCCTCAGCTGTGTCATCTAAAAACAGAATGCCTTCTTTAGCACTTATGGCACCTGAGAGGTGTTTGTTAAAACTCCTGTTTGCCCTAGGTTTAGGCTGGTTTCTGCTGAGCTCTCCAGTTGTACTCAGCATCCAGACTACTTTGCTTTATATAAAAAAGCTATTTGTGCAGCCGGGTCCAGACTATCACTTCATGACCTGATGCCATGATGATTTTTTGTTTTTTCATATACCTCTGTTATACACCCTTTTATATACCCTTTTATATAGCTTTTATGTATCCTTAGTGCTTTTAGCCCACATANAACCCAGCACTTGATAATTGGGCAGCGCAGAGGCTGCAGTCTGAATCCAGCTCTGATGACCTTCTGTTATAGGAAAGTTCCTGAACACATGTAGGAAAACAGTTCTTTTGACAATCAAGTGTCCAATTCTCTTACTACACTCAAGGTAAGGACTCCATGACTGCAGAAAGAGTCTAAACAGCCCAAAGGAGGACTCATTATTATTTCTATTATTGCTTCCCATCTGTATTCACGAGCACACCTCTTAAAGCCAACCCAACCTTCTGTTAGCTTTGTGCTGCAATAGCACTGGTTGGTATGGAACATTCTAATATCTTACTGCAGCCAGCCTGCCTTCCTCAAAGCCTTCAGCTGAGTTTCCTCGTCTCTGTGCTTGACACTGCCACCTCCTCACATAAAACCTGGCACAATCTTTGAATTTCAGAGCAAGACTGGACTCTAGCTTTTGAATTCTGATTACAGAAACCTCCTGTAATTGGAATGTGTTCATCCTTTCCATTATATAAAACCCTCCTATAAGAACTCTTCTTCTGTCTCCCCAAAGTTCAGTGTTTTTTTGGATCCTTCCGTCTGATACCACATGATATTCTGTATATGTAATTAGTGGATCAAGAAGCAATGTAGACAATATTTCTGCCAAAAATTCTACAGATTCAGACCAAAGCAATCTGGTATAAACAACACCTAGCATTAGTCAGTTCAGTATCATTAGTTCCTTGTTGCTTTATATAATATACATATGGGGCTGACCTACACAATTTGGATTAGACTGGATTCTAAATCTTCAGACTTTGGAAGACTGAATTCTGTTTTTTTTTTTTTTTTTTTGCTCGGGATGTTGATAGCTGAAATTGTGAAATGTAACTTCCAAGATCAAGTTTTAAAAGAACACATCTCTGGTCCTTTATAATTATTTATTATCATCATTTGAGACCATATTTGCCTCATTTATTGTTCTCAGTTTACTAAAAGCACATTCTTACAGACCTCTGTAGANCTTTAGCTCATGATGTTGATAGCTGACATTGTGAAATATAACTTCCAAGATCAGGTTTTAAAAGAACACATCTCTGGTCCTTTATTTATTATCATCATTTGAGGCCATATTTGCCTCATTTATTGTTCTCAGTTTACTAAAAGCACATTCTTACAGACCTCTGTAGAAAAGTACCATTTATGAATAATCATGGATAGACAGCAGTAAAGAGAGGCTGTAAGGAGTAAAGGAAGTAAACTAGTCACAAACACAGTGAAATTTCCCTACCCTTTAAAGTTTTTTCAGTGTGAATCCAGAAAGGTATTTTAACCTCAATCCCATTTATACCCATGTAAGTGAGTTGGAAATTTGAATGAAGATTCTTAATGGTTAGTGGACATTTAGAGAAGAGCTTCATTTCTGGTCACAAGAACTACACATCCTGCATAGATACTAATTTATCCACTCTAATTTTTTTGTGTACTGAAGAAACAATAATGTTTTCATTACTTTCTTGGGCCTATTGACTTTCAATAAAATTTTGTGACAGAGAAACCTCAGAAAATATCATGTTCAAATACAGAAAATACATCCATTATGTATATTACACACCCATTGAAAGAATTGTTTCATTTTGTGAATGAAAGCATATTTCTTTCTATGTTTTTTCCTTTTAACATTATGTACAGCTTGCAGTGTTATATGATGTTTAATCTGTTGCTCAATTGCTGGGGATATTTTCTCTATTTTAGGTTTTGTTAGCTCCTTTACAGTGCTCAGAAGGTGATAGGCATGTAACAAATGTCTTGAAACAAACAACAGAAGAGATTTAGGAAACAATAAGAAATTTTAACTCTCTAAGTGATCAGGAGGAAAAAGCAGGTGTGCATGTCAATCAATAAAGTCTTTGTCATGGGTTAGCACAGCTTGAAGTTTTAGTTAAGGAGAAAAAATATTCCACCAGCCAAGGAAGTGATGTTTGTTGCAAAGAGCTGTTGTAACTTCCTCCAGAACTTGATAGAACCAATCAATTGACTAATTTGGATATTGACAGCTCTGTTAAGCCACTCAGAAGCTGTTACGCCTCTGTAAAGACATCATTTAAAGACAGACAAGGAAGGACTCTCACTCTTGGCTTTTCTGGTCTCCGGCCAGGTAACTTGGGCCAGACCAGCTTGGCCCTGTGGGGCCGGGCTGGGCCTGGCTCACTCGGCTGGCAGGGAATGGGGCCGTGGCCCTTCTCCATCTCGGCCCTGGCGGGTCCGGGCCATGGCGCGTGGCTCCGTGTGGGCCGGCCTCTCCCGGCGGGCTGGGCTGGGCCCTGGCCACTGGGCCAAGTGGGGGCCGGGCCACAGCCCTCAGCATGGTTTGGCAAGATCTCAGCCGCTCCTGCTCCTTAAAGCAGCCTCCTCCAGTGCGGTCTGCATGGCCCGGCAGGGGCTGGGCCGGGCCATGACCCTGCTCCATCGCAGCTTGGCCAGATCGGTCCCTGGTACGACAGCACAGGGCTGGGCCAGCCAGGAGAAAACCACCCCGGAGCCACAGCCGCACGGCCAAAACTGCCCCCCTGCCTGAGGCTGGGACCATGCAGAGACTCCATCCAGCTGCCGCTCAGCAGAGATCAGGTGACCACCAGTGAAAGATAAGTTCCAGTTTGCAAGGTCCCGGCACAGGAAGATTAACCCCTCCAGTGCTGTAAGTTCCTCAGAGAGATGAAACCTGCAAATACCAATCCTTTCCCAGGTTAGAGGGAAAGGGAAAGGCAAAGACACATGAATAGACACCATGAATAGTGACACCTAAGTCACTGAAGACCAAGAGCTGAAGCTCAGAGAGAAGAGATAGAGGAGATGCTAGTAAGCTGAAATTCTTTTGTAAAGCTATGGTGATGGACTATGATATATTAAACACTCCCTTGTAATTTCATGATAAGCATAGAGAGAAGGGCTTTCTAACTGTAGCTACGAGCAAAAGTGCCTGTGTTAACAGGGATAGATGAGGTGAAGAAGGAAACCTCTGTTCATAGAAATGAAGATGATCTTAGAGATGGAACTGCTCATCCTTAAAATTGTACCCCATTAGCTACAAGTGAACCCTCATAAATGGTTGTGAGGAAACCTGTAATCGAGGAAAGGGACTCACACATGCCAACAGAAACCATCCTGGGCGGCTGTTGTGCTGTGACATTGATGCCATGAGAAGACTGTTCTTGTGGAAAAGCTCCATAGCATGGACAAAAGAGACTCCTCTCCCTAAATGAATTGATGAAAGACTATTTTAGAGTGAAAAACTCACTGAAATAATTCCAAGTCTGTGTCTTTATGTTGTAAGTGAAAGGAGGGAGGAGGGTGAGGGGAAGAGAAGTGTTCTGAAGGTTTATACTGACCAAGATCATAGTCTGTTATCCTTTGTGTGAGTTGTAAAAGAAGGGGAGGTGCTGGAGGAAAAAGGGGTTTTTTTGCTTTAATTCTTTCTTATTTCTTTTTACTTTTTAGTTCTATTAATAAACTTCTTTATATTCTTTAAAGTTTGGTGCCTGCTTTGCATTCCTCCTAATTCTTATCTCACAGAAGGTAAAGAATGTGAACAAAGCCACTACAGTCTTCTAAAATGCATTTGGCATAATGTTATGTCGCATATTCTTCAGAAATATGTGTGGATTTTAAAGCAGGACACAGGTAACTGATAACAAATCATCTTCCACAAATGATTTTATGTAGATCAGATGGTAAAATTCCTCAAACTCTGCAAACTGCCAAAGGAACCTCAGGCACAGCAATCAGTTATATTCCCCAATCTGGATACCATCAAAACCTTCCTCCAAGTCTGAGTCATTTCATCTAGAATATTCTGTAAGCCAATTAAAAAATCTTTCAGATGATTCTTAATCCCAGATGAAATATGAGTTACTTTCATGTCTGATCTGCATGTCAGCAGGAACCATGTAGTCATTTTTATGTTTTTTCTCTACCTTGACTTTTTCTTTCTCATTTTATTGAAGCTGGGAAATAAATGTGCAATTTTTTGGCCTTTTTTTTTTTTTTTTAATTGCTTTAATCTCTCCTCAGATCCAAATTTATGTAAGTGGGTAATCATTGCTTGGCCTCTAAATACTTTCTGATTTATCTTCAATTAAATTACAATATTTGTATTGCAATTCCCCAGCATTCCTTTAACTAAAAGAACAAGGCATTATCTCAAGAATCCAAGACAATAGTCACTATATTTCCTATTGAAAAATAATGTGGGTAATCTAAAATTTCTCAATTCTGTAGGACGTAACTCCTGTTACTGTCAATAGTTTTATGGCAGGCTTAAGACAGAAAGAAAAAGACAGCTAGTAATGCCTACATTGAGCTTTCAGCTTAATTTTAATCCTCATGTCAGACAGTTATAGGAGATGAGGAAGTTGATGTATTTTTCAGACCAAAATAATAGCGTTAAAAAACCCAGATATAACCTAATTTTCAGTTTGTTGATCTTAGTAGTGGATTAAGAACTAAAAACATTATTAAAACCTACTGGCATAGGTTTTCATGAGGAAGAAACATGAAAGTGAGAGAAGTTTTATGTAACCATAAATGTTCTGCACATAAAATATGTAAAAAAGTACATTTAAAATGTTACTAAGGATGAAAAAGCAAGACTGAGACTTAGGAAATGCCACAGTGAAGGTTGCCCGCACAGTCTGTTTCTATATTCATGAACTGTGACCAAATCATTACCTATCTGATCATATACTTCTTTTTTGATATTGTCTCTGCCTTATTAAACTCATATGAAGAAAAGTGTTTTATTACTTGTTGCATTGTGTCATTCTCCATACATATTAAAACCTGTGCTAAAGAGGTAATTATTAAATTCCTTCTTATACTCTGATACAATAAACTCCCCTATAGCATTTGATCATTCTTCATTTTCACAATGGCCCTCAGAAATAAAGGAGATACATTATGCTAATTTTAAAGATGGTACATAAAAAAGCTAAGGCCAGAAATAGCTGAGTTACTGCATGAGAACACATGGCCACAAATGGATTCAGCTCACAGGTTAAGACACAAGACTGTGATTTTCTGAGGATATGTGTGCTGAAGGTCTCACTTTAGTCACTGGAGATTTGTTTATACTGTTGATGGAATTCATAGAGCTATTTACCTCACTGTAAAGGAGATATCCAGAAGTCAACGTTACTGCCTAAACATACAGATATACATAAAGCATACTATGCTGCTGGGCAAATATCTTCAGTTGTAAGTAGAGCTTTACCACCTAGTTCATGCAAATGACTAAAGGTAGCTGCCTTACTCAATGAAATGCTGAATTCTGCTCTGAGTGTTGTATAAAATCCATGTTAAGTGTTTGTGTATATAGCAAATGTACTGTAAATAAACTGTCAGCCAGACTTTCAATATAATGTCAGCTGATGTATTTCAGGGCCTTGGACTGAAGCCTTCCCAGTACTTCAGTGTGAATGCCCATCACTGATTTGGCTTTGTGCACCAGACTGGAAAAGTTACTTAGTGGTGTGTAGTATTGTGTGAACGCAGCATTCCTCACTACTGTGGTGCTTGTGAGCGTCTGCTTCTCAGGCCCTGAACCTCGTGCAGGATACACACAAAAACAGTAATATCTAATACTCTACCCCATCCTTTATTCCAAACTCCAGGTTTATCACCAGATTTGCCTTGCCCTGAATACTAAATATGCAAAAGAAAATTCTGTAGTTAGCACTGGAGATGAACAACTAAAGACTGAGCCACGCCTAGAGTGGTTAGAACTGAAGTATTACCTGATGGAGTAGCTTTCCATGTGTGCCTCTACAGCACCTTTAAAAGTATTTCAGAGCAGCAACACATCACTTTTCCAGACAATAATTTTTATTTCTCTTGTTTTTGGTATCTAGGAAGTGAAAGCCAGGTCAGCAGCAAGAATGGATTCACTCTGCAGAATACAGTGAAACAGCAACTGCTTGTCCAGGTGTGCAGATGCCTGCAACGTTTGTGCTAAGAATTGACTTTATTTTGTGGAGTGTAGGAGAGAAGAAAGTGTAGAGTTATTTGAACAAGATGGTTACCTGATGGTTCGATGAAGGATTCTGCTACCTATGCTGGAAGACTTGAACTCTGTTTTATAACCTGAATATTATATAAAAGTTGGCTGTTTTGTTGAGTGTAATGGTCACCAAAACAATATCCCATAGCACAGCGTTATAGATGATACTAAAACAAAAGACAAAACATTTGCTGAGACTGTGGAAGTTCTGTAAAATTACCTCTCCCCAAAGTCACTTATGATTGCAAAGCACTTTTCCTTTTAGAGATAAAATCAAGAAAATGAAACATTTGTTGAATATGTGACAGGATTAAAGCAATTAAATGAGCTTTGCCAGTTTGGAGGGAGTTTAAATGATGCATTAAGAGAATAGTGAGTGTTGTGCAAAATAATTCAATCCAAAAGCAGTCTTTGATAGAAACAGAATTGACCCCAAAATGTGCAGCAGATATTGCAATTTCAAAGGTGCCAGAGAGCTGCAATACTTCATGAAGCTTATACAACAAATAAATTAGATAGTCTCAGAAAGCACAGCACTGAGAACTGAAAGATTAGGTACCTCCAGTGAAAAAAACAATCTCCTGATGCCAATCATTGATGGTTCAAGGACAAGTTTTGAAGGAACTGGAAATAACATACACATCCAGAATGCATCTGGGCCAGTGCAAAAAATAAAACTACGATCTCATCAGGCAATTATAAAGAGTATCTAGTGTACCGTCTTGCAAATAACCAGTTCAGGACTGCATGGCATACAGTAGCATCTCTAATCCTGTTAGTTTAGATATTTTTTTAAAAAAATAATAACATTTAAAAGGTAGCCTGAAGAGGATTCTGTTGTTTCTGTCCTTCAAAAGCAGAATTATAAAGACCTTGGCACTTTTAAGAATGTATACAAAGGAAACTCTTATTCTCCTGGGTGTTGTTCTGCAGACATTAAGGGATAACTGTAAACAGCTTATGCTAATGCCCTGGTTTGCAATACAGTGGTCATGCATTCCTCAATAAAGAGTGTCTGAAAGAAATTCAGCTGGACTGGCCAAGTGTAAAGCATGCAGGCTCCAAAAATAATTATGAGCTGTTGCCCAAAGCAAAAATTAACTGAACTTTTGGGCAGCTGATATTTTTCTGAGATGGTACCCAGAAGTTTAAAATCTATGAATGCAAAATGTTGTAATTGCCCTCTCTTCAAACACAATTTCTGCTAAGCCTGTCCAGTACCTTTGTTTGCAGAACACACAAATAAAGAAGGGAAACATCACCACTTTTCTACCCCTGATAGCCTTTCCCCCAAGGTCAACTGAGGTAAAGGGAGACTGCAGTAGTAGCAGCAATGGAAAAGTATCAGGAATGTGGTGATTCACATTCTGTTAATTGAGGAATGCATGGTGTGCTTCCCAGACACGCAGATACTTGTCTCTTTGGTGATTAGGAAGCATTTCCAAAGGATCATACTGGTTAAAGCCTGTTGACAAACGGATACTAGAAGCAACAAGCAGGGCCTTACCGCTCTTCCAGCCGAATAGACTAATGTTTAGAATGGCCCAGCTGCTTGCCCTTTGATGTAAACAATCACTGTTGGTTTTCATGACATACCTGTTCCTCACTGTTACTTGGACAGTACATGAACATGGAGGAGGTAGTGCTGAACACCTTGAACGTGTGTTAAGATGGAGTAGAGCTCAATGCAAATGATCAAAATTGTCAATGCTTCAATAAAACAACTTTATTTGATATTTCTCAGTAAACAAAATTATAGCATTCAATCATCCATAAAGGTGGGATAGATCAAACTGAGACAATGAGCACTGGAGGAAAAGAAGGGCAAAGATTCCTGCTTATTATCATTTTCTTTATAAAAGAGGACAAATATAAGTAATGCAGTCAGAATCACAGTTTCATTGGTTGAATAGAAATAGCTGGTATCTTGATAGGAATTCATTGCTGTTTAATTATTCCATAAGAAATCACCTTCTTATTTATGATAGATCTGGTTTTTTTAATCTATTTTTACAAGATTCGGTCAATCACTTTGGAATATTTTAATCCCTGGATTTTAGTTTTTTACTATAGGAAGCATCTTATGTTATTGAAATGTTTCATAATTGTCCTTTAACATAATTCAGTAATGATTATCACATAAATAAATTAAGGTGTACAACGTTGTATATAATATACTGCTATGATATCTGTTACTAATACCAGAATGAGTATGATTTCCAGAGATATATTCTACAGGCATAATAGCTCTGCAATCCTCAGATATTGATGTTTATATCAGACCACCTAAATCAATGGAAAGAATTTACTCCCAAAGGTTTTGGATCAGGACCTGTAGAGAATAAAAATGATTTTTGATGCCATCTTTTATTTAAAATTCTGAAAAAACATGGATGAAAATAAACATCAGGACTGTTTTGCTGGCTGGGAGGGAACGATCACTGAAGGCACAATCTGACATCTTAGGCCAGGATTTTCAGGGCAGGATTTCACAATGTCCGGGAGACACGGATGTTTGAATTAGCAGCTTTTTCAGCAAGACAGACTTTATTATTGTAATGATACACTGTGATATTACTTAACCAGCGCAGTCAGGAAGCAATATATCTCACAGCACAAGGCATTGTACTAACAGATTTTCCTTCCCTCACAGTGTTCAAAATGTCCAAAAATCAAGCAGCACAAAAATTTGGCACAGGGAAAAATAAGGAAATATAGAGAATATATTGTCCACTTGATGGTATCACATCTCTGGCCTGGTTTAAGGCAAATTCTCTGGTTTTATGGCAAAGTAAAATGTCCAGGAAAGAAATAGAAGGATGACAGTGAAAAGACTTTGCAGTTAATTTCAAAGAGTTTTCAGCCCATGAGCAGCAAAGCCTGAAGGTGATTTCTTGAAAATCTAACCAGGTGGCAAGCGAGGCTAGCACCTCCCCTTACCAGTTAGGGACAGCAAGTGAACCTAACTCTAGTGAACATGGCAGTTTAAAATGCTGGATTATTTATGGTAATTTTGAAGCTCAAAAAAGCAGTCATTAACACTTCTGTGCTTACACTCTGGCTATGTCTATTTTTGTGAAATATATGAAATTTTTGTGAATTAAAAACTTAGTTGTTCTATATGCAGAGCTGATTGAATTCAAACTCATATATTAATATTCCAAGAGATGGACATGCAGCAATATAATGAAAAATGGGATTATTTCACACAGAGCTAGTCATGAATAAAAAGCCCTTCCAAGTAAAATATGAGCAGGCATGCTGTTAGGATGCCAGTTGGCTTCATCATATGGAGATATTGCTGCCTTTAGTGTCTGTTTCTCCACAGACTGACACAATAAACTGAGGCTCCAAAAAGCTAAGGGCTTCTTAACTGCTCATTGACAATAAATAGTGGTCTCCAAGTACTCTTTCAGATGTCATTATGTTCTATCATGTCAGTGATCCATGGATAATAAGAGCATCTCATGTAAATCACTGGGGGGTGTTCTGCTAGCTTGTTAGGTTCTCATATAAATTTAATAACAGATTTATTTCATTTCCCTTTTGAGAAATTAAAATGGCTTGAAATGCCTCAGATATAGCCACAAAAGAAAAATTATCTCCCTTGTTTCACAATGATGTGTTTCAGTTCTGCAGCCTGTTTTCCTCTGATTCCCCTCTTTAATTCAGAAGGCAGCATGTTCCACCCCTGTTTTACCATCCATCCACCAGCATACTGCAGCTCAGCTTACAGGGTTCCTGTTCTTCCAATCAGTGTTTTCAATCCTTTCTTCATCTACTCTTAGCTGACCCTGCCTGGAGGTTCTGGCGCCACACAGGTGCAGGGAGCATGGCTCAGTCTCTGGAGGAGGGAGGGATTTATCACAGCATCAGCTTTCAGGAGAGAGTTCCCCCATTTGCAGGACTTCCAACTGGAGGAGAAAAGTCTTTCTTGACACTCAGCTATGACATGAACACCTTCCATTACACACCTTTTCATTGCTGCTCACAACTTTTGAGATATCCTCGTGTTTTTGTGTAGGCATGTTGGTGCAAGCTTTGAAATTGTGTCCAAGACAAAAATCACTCTTATTTTTCTTCCAGTAAAATTGGGACTTCAGAATGAAAATATAAAGAACAGCTACGAATATGTGGTGTATGCAAGAAAGAACACATCAAGCCCTTCAATTTGAGCAATTACCTGTACTAAAGTTCCTATTGCACATATAGAAAGGTATCTGTTCCATTTCATAGTTATTCAATATAGTTCATTGCCATCGAAAGCTCTATATTATCTGTAATGATTTTATTTCAGTGTCTTTAACTGACTTTGAAATATTTGATTGTAAGTCAACTACCTTTCTGAAGAAAACCTCCTCTATCACCCCCACAGCAAGGAAAAGCTGCACATACCCCTGACATACTGGATTTGATTATGCAAAGTCAACTGACTGCCAGATGTTTTGCCAACATGCAGAAATTTGGATATTTCAAAAAGCTTTAACGATGTTTTGTTCTGCAAATTACTGAATGATACTTTTATGGAAGTTTAAAAAATTGCTTAGAGCTTACTTAGAATCTAAATAGACATTTTAATTCCTGAACAATTCAGATTGCTATTTTTTGGAAAACAATCATAATAGGAGTCTAACTTTTAAGAAATTGCATGATCAAGCTGATTATATTTTTCGTTTTAATTTAATTAGAAATAGTTGGCATCAGAGGTCTTTAAAACAATTTAACTAAAGTTAACTTCTTTCAAAATTTCATTTCTAAGGGAAAGGTTTGTGTTTCAAACAACTATGCGTAGATATAACTACATTACAGCCTCACTAGGAATTGTCATAATTATACGAGCTATGTCTGTTTATAGGCTAAAAAAATGTTGAGACTTGGTAACTTGCATGATCGGAACAATCAGTGTAGTCAGAGTGTTTGTGAGGTTTGATATTTTTACTATGAAAATTAATCTCTTTTATGCTAGTTTCTCTGCGAGCACTTAGATTCACCTGGTAAGAACAATTCTCAGTTTTGATATTATTCCACTGTATAAATTATCATGACACTGTGATAACCTGCTTGATTCTCTGGGAATCCTGTTGGGTGTGTAACACAAAATTTCCCTCTGGATGGAAATGTGGATTGTCCAGTATAAGCCTGATGTTTATGATTCTCTAAAAGGCACCTCTGAGAGGCAAATGCATTCAGAAGAAAATCTTTCTATCCTAAGCCATGTCTATAATTTTGTCAGTTAATGACTCTGAAATTGCTTATCTCTCAGTGTGTTATAGCCTAGTTCAGAAATTAAGCCTGCCTAAATTTTAGACAGACGCAGTCAGATGAGATGCATCCCATCTTAAATTACCTTTTTTCTTTCCTTTTTTTTTTTTTTTTAATTTACCCTAAACCAAGATCTTTCAGGTGGTTTCTGAACTTTTAGATTTGGATTCTTCAGCTTGAGATCAATGGTTTCTAAAGCCACAGATGTTTTCTTGCATATCATTGGTTTTTTTTCTTTTGTTCTCCATTTTTCATTTTTCTTCCCCAGATTACCTGTAAGTATGTGTTACTGGAGCTATCAGAGCTAATGAAATAAGAAGCTTGTTCCCAAATTGCATAGTCCGAGCCTATTAAACCCAAAGACTCAGATGTGTTCTTTACTTTTCTTTCAGTTTTCAGTGTACTCCCTCACACTAGGGAGATGGGAGGAGCAGCTCCCCAGGAAGGTTCCTCAGGAACAACACGACACTAAAGAAACAGGCACACATTTGTGTCTGTATGAAATCTGGTGCATCACCTGGCTCTTGTCTTCACTGACTTCTGCTGATGAGAGTCAGGGCCATAGTTACTGACACTCATGGTACCAGCTATTTCAGTCAATTACTGATGATGTTCCCTTGCTTTATCATGGCTTTCTAAACACCATTTGCCCACAGTGGGTTTTATTTGGTGGTACATTTTATTGCCCAACTTTTAGTGTTTTCTTCCTCTAAAAATAGTGAAATGCAATAAATATTTTGAAAAATACATGAAAAGCATTCATTCCATGTGAATTCATATGAATTGTAAAATGTGAGTTTAGGGGAATAGAAAGTCAGAGGTCTTTACTAAACAACCCTCCTTGTTTTTATGTTTATGTATAATTCGTTTGGTGTGTATCATTTTAATGAACAGTCTCTCTGTGTGTACGAGTATGGTGCTTTAGTATTTTAAAAGAAAAATAGGCAAAGTTAAAACCAATAGCACCTTGTTTATTCCCCTCTCCTCACATTTCAGCAGATCATTTTCTGATTTATATCCATGATATTTCTCTGACTGGAGAGGAGCTATGGAAATGCTGTATTGTGATCTGCCTCTATTATTTCACAATCTGACTTCATCAAAGTCAACATTGCTTCACAAATGTAAAAATAAACGTGATTAGAAAATCCTGTTGTTCCACATAATAGACATTTAGTTTATGGATCAAATAAAAAAGTTAATGAGAAAAATACTTGGTTCAATAACATGTAGTCAATTGTTTCCTGACAGTCTATGCTTGTTAGAAAAAGGTGAGGAAGTTGATTTTAATGAAGGATTAATTTATTTTTAAGTCCTTAGTTAGTTCAAGACTTTCCTGTTGTTCAGAAAAACCTTCTTAATCCTACAATGGAGCTGAATGAGCTTTTAAAGGCTGACAGAAATATCTTGGGCTGGCTGCACACTATTTTTGTTGGATCCTTATAAGGCAACTGGAACCAACTTTTTGTCTAAAGTGTAATTACATGATGAAGTGGGGTGAGAGTTTCAATGCTGCTTTCTTTCCAAATTAAATGGTCACTTGTAAAACATTGGCTTTTTTCCCGTTTAAATTTAATAATGCCATTGCTTTAGTGGTCATCAATCCTTAAGAGACACTGACTCCAGACTGAACTCCTTGGGGAACAATCCTTGCTGTCAGATGTAAATCACAACAATCTTCATTGCTCTGTGTTCAAAACAGAGATCACGCTGGGGGTGTGCCAATTCCAAGAGAAGAGTTAGATCTGGATTTCTGCAGACGTGGTAAATGCCACAGATGCTAAACTTCTTATGTCCTATATTTTTCTCCTCCTTTTCTTAAAAAAAACCATTTGAACTCAAGTCTTCTCTTGAAAGCATAGGAAGCAATATATTGTAAATAGAGGAATTAATTTCATTAAATACAGAATCACAGTTTCTTCTACAGAAAAGTATATATTTGTTGAGAAAAGTAATCTGCACATAGGTACACTCTGAACTTAAGATCTGCAGAATTATTGTCACAGAATCCCTGGGGATGGAAGGCACCTCTGGAGACCATCTAGTCTGACACTCTGCTAAGAGTACAGTCAACCACACCTGCCTTTTGGGGTTTTTCCTTGGTTCTTTTGTTTGATTTTTGTTTTGGTTTTTTTTTTTTTTTTCCAACAGCTTTTTACTTCTGTGCATTCAGAACCACTGACAGTCTGAAATGTGCCGACTCACAAGCAGTCTAGGTAACTGAAAAACATTACATCAAGAATATCCCACTACAGCAAAAGTCCTCTATTTTTGTCTTTTTTGTCTCCACACTTCAAAAACTTAGGAAAGGAGTGAAGTTTTATTCTCTAATAAGCAATATTTTTTATATACTGCAAGCATGTTAGCTGTAAATAGTATTTGTTACTATCATGATTTCTCTTTTGTAAGTATGTGAGGTGGTATAATGTTATCAAAGTATCTATAGAAGTGATTATTGATGTAGCTATGAAGAGCAAAGGTATGCTATTAAATTTTGCCCAGCTCCATATCTGTTCAGGAAAGTAAACCAGACTTGCCTGGAATACAAACAACATACACAATGAAATATTTAACTGTATTGAAGGATACCTCTACAGGAAAAAATCCCACAGACTCTGCGAAAGACAATTACTTGGTAAATCTATTAAATCCAAAAAAAGCACAAATGCCATAGAACATAATTCTTTCAAATCAGATAATCCATTAACCCAACAAAAGTCCAAACCATAAAAAAGATGAGAACTGAGTCGTTGCCTTTACAGGTTTATGAGCCAGTGCAAAGCCCTGAAATTGCTGGCAGGCTCATGAGAATCAGACCCAGCCTGTCAGATCTGTACTTGAATGCCAGGCATATTTATTGACTTCTGGTACCAAAACTTCCCATACATTCTCACGCATGTATGAAAAACTTAGAGAGGCTTGTGAGCATTTACTTCTGCCTACATGGTCAGAAGGAGACTGTCACTGCAGGAAAATGCAGAAGCTCTTATTTGGCCACTAATACAGTGTGATAACAGCATTACAGTGCCTGTGTCAATCAGACTTTGCAAGAGATGGGATATGGAGGAAGAACACTTGTGTGCTAAAACATTGCCAAGCTCTTGTTCTGCAGACAGGCAGAGGGAAGATGCAGTTATCTGCGTAGGAAAGTACAGCCACACAGACAGGAGATGATGCCAACAATGTGGTGTGAAAAGATACCTCAAGTCACACTTCACATTTAGAAGAGAGGCTTTATGGGTTTGTCTAGGGCAGTTCAGCTTGCTTTCAGAACGGAAATCCACTACTGATTGGAGGGCAAAGGAGGCAGCTGTCTGGAGGGTAACCATAGGGGGCAGGTGGAGAGATGACAGCAAATCCCTGCCTGCAAATCCCTGGATGAGGTCCATACCCCTGGCAGACTTAGCTGGGAAGTTCCTTTACAGATGGAGTATTTTGCATTGTGTCTGAGCTGCTTCAAATGCTGGCCACCACATCACTGTTACTGGAGAAATCGACTCACACAGGACAGGCACTCTTCAGAAACGCAGTGGTCTCTTTTCTGAAAGAATAAGAGAGTGCTTAACAACAACTGCATTTCTGCTGTGATGATGGCACAGTCATCAATACCTCTTTTTGCTGACTGATCCCAAGATTTAAAAAAAAAAAATTCTCAGAATACAATCTTCAGCTGTTGTGGATAATGTGTGCAGTCATTTTCAGGTTGGAAAGAGCTAGGTCAAACTAGGCAGCAGAAAATGAGAACAAGAACACAATAATAAAATTCATTATTACTATTTTTAAAAATAGAAAACCAGATCAGAGTGGGTCGATAGTTTGTGTTTCTTTAAATTAAAAAGTCTTGCAATGAAGCTGTGCTGGAGAGGTTTAAACTGCACATTAGGAAGCACTTCCTTAGCAAGAGCATCAAACACTGGAAAAAGCTTCCTAGAGAGGTGATCAATACCACTAGCCTGTCAACGTTTAAGAGGCGTTTGGACAATGCCCTTATTTTGGTCAACCCTGAATTGGTCATGCAGTTGGAATAGATGATTGTTGTAGGTTCATTCCAACAGAAATATTCTATTCTTTTCTTTTCTATCCTATCCTAGCCTAGCCTAGCCCAGCCTAGCCTAGCCTAATTCTACTCTATTCTTCTCTTCCAGAAGTTCTATTTTCACTTGTTTCAGTATTTTATATTATCTTTTAATTTTACTTTATTAAGATATGACTAATCTCACAGACTACAGAATGGCATATGGGGCTGCAACAGTAGGATTGAAAAAGATATGAAAGTTTTTGTTTTCCCTAGATATAAAATTGTTTCAGTAAATAGAACTATTTTGGACAGATAACCATTTTTAAAAGATTGTTACTCAGTTCATAGTATTATAAGAAATTAAGTTGGTTAGTAATGTATGGCCACAAAAAATTGTGGATTGTTAGTTGAGGAGCTTTTTCTGGATCTGAAGACATAAATGTGGGGGAAAAAAGGCGAAAGGTGGGATATTTTCTCTCATCTTCTGTAACTTCCTTACTTCATTATGAATGGCTAATTAATTTTCATTGCTTAAGTTTAAAAGTACTCTATATTGTGGGGTTTTAGTGTAATGTGAACCTTAAAACTGATAATTTAAACAAAAAAACAATCTGTGGAAAAATATTTTGAAAATAAGTTACTTGATGTTCAAAAGAAATTTTTTTATCCCTAATCTATTATCATATATTTTTCAAAGCAAAACTTAATTTTTTTTAATAAATGTCACTCTACCAGTATACTGGTGCAAAGTGCAGTTGAAATTTTTAGGAAATTCAAACCTCAATAAAGAGATGTTTAATACAGACACATACTTTGATTTATATAAGGAAGTTTTGGGTTCCTGTGACAGCATGTCTAGAACTTCTCCAAAAGCTTTATGGAAATGATTTTTTGTGTCTTTATCAAGACACTGATAAAGTGTCTTGATAGACACTTTATCAGTCACTAGAATGTGCCCTTGGAGTAGCATAATCTTAATCTTACACTTCAGGAAAATCTTTGTTTTCTTAATTTAATCAGTTTAAAGCAATATATATACTTAAGTGACTGTTTTCTGTCATTTACAGAATCATATTTTATGGCATTGAATTAGGTACTAATGGCATTTCTTAGCATTAAAACTAT
Organism: Platysteira castanea; assembly: GCA_013397175.1. NCBI lineage: Eukaryota > Metazoa > Chordata > Aves > Passeriformes > Platysteira > Platysteira castanea. Next base: position 666,436 of record VYXC01005338.1, read on the forward strand.
CACTTCAGAGACCAGGTTGATAATGGCTTTTATATTTGGCCCTTGGAAATTATTAAGGGAATGAGTTTGCCTACAAGATTTCCCATTCTGCAGAAAAAAATCATTTCCAGTACGAAAAAGTTTTCTTTTTAAAATTAAGGGGAAATACAGTTAAAATCAGACATGCTTGGTATCCTAGAAATTTTATAAGAGGTCCATCTCAGGAAGACACATCTGTGGTTTTTAATTTTTTTTTTTTTTTA
>VYXC01005338.1:667119-800914 GCA_013397175.1 Platysteira castanea
TCCCTCTCAGAAAGACACTTTTGTGTTTTTTATTTTTTTTTTTTTTTTTTTTAATTATAGACAGTTTATCAAACTAAGAAAATTCTGCTTGATCTTACTTCTGGTATCAGACGTGAACTTGTGAAGGACTTGTTCTGCTCGGAGACTGAAAATTCATAACTCACTGTCTAAGCATTGATGCGGGGTTGAGACTGAAATTACAACTGCTCCTGAAGACAGATTGACATTCAGGGCCAACTTTACACCATCTCTTACAACTGATGGAGAAATTTAACCGGATGGGCTCAGCTGGACAACTTGAAAAATTATTTCATATCCTGAGCTCAAATGATTAATAAATATTTGATCCTTGGCAATAAATCACAGCCTTATCAGGCAAAAAAGAACAGCCATTTTTGTGATCTAACACTGCATCATTAAAGAATTTTTATATATATATATATATATAAAAGAAAAAAGTGAACACAAAAGGATGTAAACGTTGAACATGTCACTGAATCCTTGAAATAATGGGATAGAGACATTTTATTTGCCATACCATGGGATGTATTTTAAAAATATTAAAATACATATCCTACTTCTTGGAACTTACTTCGTCCTAAAGTCAAACATAAAGATAGCAGAGAAAAACAGCTTGGTCATTTGGTACAGAAGTCACATTCTCATAATCAGATATTGTCAACTGCATGAAGGTCCATATTTACTTTTGTAACAGGAATTTTGATTTAATGAGATTACAGGAATTTTTAAGAATATGGGTCACATGGAGACATTAATTTATCCTAATACTTGCAGTGGCTGCTTTTGATTACTGACTTGCTTGCTGTGACTGCCTCTGCAGTCACATGAATAAATGGGAAAATGATCATTTTAACATGTGAGAAACATGGGACTGAATTCAGAGCAGAGTCCATTCCTGGTCTGCAAGGTTCTGTAAAGATTCCATTGTTTTCATTAGGCTGGATAAAACAAAATCTACTTTACAAGTAGATTTGTAGACCTGAAACCAACATTATTATCGTAAAACTTCTGCTTTCTCTTCTATGTAAGCCTTTCATATTTCTATTTTAACATCTATAAAAATAAAAATGCAGCCTTCTAGAACAAAGAGCACTTTTTTCAAAGGGACGACTAGCACAGCTCTGCCTTGGGGAAAGACAGCAACCTCTGTGCAGCATGTTGCATCTGAGCAACATCACAGGCAGTGAGTAGAATTTTACTGTTGCTGCTTTGTCCTTTTTGCAGCAGATAGACAACCCCACTGAGCCACCCTGGGTTTCCCGTGGGTGGTCAGTGGTCTTCTTGTGTTGTATCCTATCATGTGCCATCCCTAAATTTTCTGTCACATAGGACACGTCGTAGGCAATGGCACACCTTTTGTGCACCCTGAACCAGCCCGGAGTTGAGTAGTGTAAAGTTTACCTGGAGACCCTCCCTACAGCAGGAAGAGTGACCACAGCTCTGCCCTGCCACTGAGAGGAAATACAGGGGTGCTCTGCAACAGGAAGCAACCACCACAGTCTTATGGTGACCTCTCCTTCCTGCTGGACAACTCCTTCTGCTCTTTGGCACTATACTGATCTTGTGCCAAATAACTCTCTCCAATCATAAATATAAAATGAATATTTTTTTGTTTAAAGAACTATTCAGGGCAACTGCAAAACCATATTCCAGCACAGTCAATGAAAATAGATAACTCAAGGAAAAAATCTTTGATAAAAGCTATAGGTTTGTGGTATGTATACATGTGCACATATATGTACTGCACCTTCTGAATAGCTTTAGTTTGTCTCCTGTCATCCTGTGGCCTTTGCTGAGAGCTCCATTTGCTTGATTTGTTGATTTTTAAATTTTTTGTTCTAACTTAAAATTGTTACATTAGCTATATGAATTTAAGGCTAAGAGCAGTGCTGACAGGCTGCAGAAAACAGTGAAACATCCTGAAATGAGAGCCCTGTGTTTGGAATGTGGGTTTCTGTCACAGTGAATACTTCCAGATTCCTTGCCCCTTACATAACTTGGTAAATCCTGTCATCTGTTTCTGATAGCATCTACTTGTAAGGCTGGAATGAGCAGTGCAAACGTTCCTGAAATCCCTTCTGTTTGTCATACCAGTGGGTTCACAAGAATATCAACAGCATACCTGAAAAAGTGTACTGCTTTGAGTGTTTAAAACATACCATTGCAGCAGCACAAAATAGACTTCACTAGTTGAGCTGGAGACAAAATAGGTTGAAGAAAGAGCGGTTTTTTACTATTATTTTTAAAATCTCTAATTTCTATAAATTTTGTTCTCTTCAAGAAACTTGTCCCAATATCCCTATCATACTGTGTTTAGAATTGTTTCTAAAGATTTCCCTGCTATGGCACTTAAGATCATCTGGAAATTATGACTTGTGTATTTAAACTCCCTGGCACCTCTGGAAAATGTGGACGTGCAACAGCTGAATATGAGAACTTACTTGCAAATACCCTGAAAGCACACAGATGTTAGTGCAGCATGTCTGAGAAAGGCAGAAGTGCTGCTCTAGTTTTTGAAGAAAAAAAGATAAAAATTAAAAATAAGGAGTCTGGAACAGTCCGTTTTCTGCATGTATAAACACACTGTGTTAGACTGTGTGCAGTGCAGGTGTACTAAGAAATTTCATAGCATCCCACTGTTTAATGTTTTACCTCTTTATTGAGTGTTTTGGTATTTTGCTCCTACTAAATTACGTAGCACTTACAGGAATATTAGTAATCTCTAGGATTTCTAAAGAGGGACTTTTATTTCATTTTTATGGGGAATAGATAAAATTATATATCTTCTTCTCTAGCTGTGTGTTTTTTTTGAAGTTTGAGAGTGAATGAAAGGCATTGTAATTTATATTGGCATAAGCTAAGCACTGAATTTGTTCCTTAAGGGTTTATGAGGCTTGTTATAAAAACAGGAACTATCTGAAGTGTAAATCCTTACAGCAGAAGAAAACAATATAAGCATGACAGTTTTGTCACGCTTTTCAATTATGAAACCATCTTAAGGTAGCACTTGCTAGGTCATTTTTTTTCACTACTGCACTAATTAGGAAATATTTCCTAAGGGTAAATAGGCTAAAAACAACCAGATGAAGCTACCACACAAGCATATAGGAAAAGAGATTAAAATTGGTAAAGTGTTGAAAACAGGATCAAGTCAGAGAAGAAATCATTGTACTCTTTATTGCTGCTACTATTTTTAAGTTTTTCACAAGACAATTTCATGCAAGTAATATTTTTTTCCCCTGCTCACTTCAGTTAAGCTGTTGGTCACCATGCAGCTTGAAATAAAGGAAGTATTGAAGACTACTGGAAATATAGATGACTATGACAGAGTAAAAGTTGACGAAGCTGCCTTCTAGTATGTGTCTGGTAAAAAAACAACAATGGGAAAAGTAACAGCTCCAGGTGACAGCTGAACTAAGAGGCCCAGGGGGGCCTCTTAGTTCAGCCTCTAAAACCAACTTTACAGATATTTGGGATGTTCTTCTGTATGACCCCTAAAGAAAAAATTTGCTAGATTAGAGTTATAAGTAACTGAACACGGGTTGGACTCGATGATCTTGAAGGTCTATTCCAACCCAGAAATTCTGTGTTTCTGTGATTCTGTGAAACAAAACAGAACACATTTAAGGCAAAGGGGTGCACATCTTGCCAAAGGAAGAAAGAGAGAGGCCAAGGACATCTTCCAGCTACATAGAGGGAACAGAACTGAGAGGCCAGCTACAGGCAGCCCAGAACACCAGGAATGATTCAGGAGCTGCTGACATCTTATCCCAGGTGATTAGTGTCTCAATGGAATTTCAGTCCCTCTTTCAGCCACTTGTATCCCAACAACTTTTTCCTTTCTCATCCCTTCATTTGTTGCTGCCCACCAAAAACAGTGTGTAAGAAGAGCATTTTATCCCTTCTGATGTCGAAGGTGAAGCAGAGATCATTAGAGGGACGTGTAATGGTAACACAGTAAATGGGAGACTGTATAACTCGCTGTTCAACCTCAAGCAGCTTTCAGGAGTGATTCCAGTTGGCCACACTTTGGGAGCCACACCAGCTCTTTGCTACGAGGCAGTGTCTTTATGCCTCAAAATCCTGGCCACTCAGCATTTTCACAGACCATTCCACTTTGACTCTCTTGGACGCCTCTTGATTTTTTTAAACTTGAATTCCATGTCAGGTGAAGGTATTACAGTGTGATTTTCCTCCTAGAAGCTGTTGATTACTTTCAAGATATGTCTTCCACTGTTCTGGAGCTGATGACTCCTCAGTGTGATGCAGCACATGCTCAGCTTTGCTCCTAATGGTGTCCACTGAGCATACAGATAACAGGTCTTGGCAGAAGGAAGATGCAAAGGAAAGGAGTCAACTCACCTGAGGACTTTAAAAACCCTTCAGTTTCTTATTCATTTAGATCACTAAGAATGACCATGGTCCTGTCTTTTGTGACTATGGGACTGTTATAATCCTTTAAAGACTGACATGAAACAACCAGGTTCAGAGAAAATTATTTGGTGTTGATACAAGCTTTATGTGTTGAACTTCTGAGCCACAGCATCAGATTGACATTTCCTCATCATTCAGGTTACCTGAGTCTCTGGCACGGTATTGACAGGCTCCATAAATAGAACTGTAATGGTTGGATGGAGTGTAGTCCAAGTAAATACAGTTTTTAGGAAATATCCTAAACAATTATTTCCTTTTGTCTTGTAAACAACATTTTCTTCACTTTAATTCCTTCCTGACCTCTTATATTGTTCCAGATTTAGCTATTTCATTGTAAGTCCTCTTTATAAACTTCCTTGTTTTAAAAGCCTTCTTTACTTCTTGGATTACAGCTTTCTGCTTTTTAGTTCTGCTTTGCTGAGATCGTACTTCACTAATGAAGCTTGAGTCCTTTTATATGTTTTCAAATAATCCAGTCTGCTGGTTTTGACCTAATTTTTGCACAAATTTTTATGACTTCCTTTTCATTTTCTTTAACTAAGTGTGCAGAGATAGATGCAGAAGTAATGGTCTTTGGTTTGATAAACAGTTATCTTAACCTTACTTTTTACATGTTGCCCTTTTATAGAATGCAGGCAAAAGAAAATGAATGACTGCATTGCCTGATGCACTACTCAAGGAAGCCCCTTTTCAGAAAACTAAATATCAGATATGGCTGTTGCTGCAGCATTCTGATATATATAGAGAGATACATCGCTCATTTTGGTTGAAATTAAAAATATAGCAAAGGTCTTCTGTCCACATAAATTATCATAAATAAATATTTTTACAAGATCAAGAGCAAGCTTATATTTTTCCTATCTGTAGGTTGCTCTTCACATTCCACTCATTAACTTGATGTATTTGGTGACCTTTTCTATAGAACATCCTCAGTTATCAGGTTGAAATAGTAAAATGCTTGGTTTAAATTTATATTTAAGCAATCTGTACTGAGGGAGATTGTTCTAACAAGGTTCATACACTGATCTTAATAACATTGATAAAATCTAGTATAAACCCATTCATTCAGTATTATAGCCTCCTTTTCCTTCTCTTTTTAATAAAACAAATAATGTTACGAGAGGTCTTAGAAAACAACAACAACAACAAAAAAAACCCACACAACAAAAAGCTGTAAACTGTTGCTTGAACACAACATATGCTTTTCTGAAACTACAAGGCAAATGAAATGCTTGTAATAAAATTTTTGACACTCCTGCCAGGAGTCATGCTTTGTGCTGATTACTGAAGTGTGTGGCACTGTTTGTCAAACACAGCTATTATTTCTCAGAAATCCTGTGTTGAAGAGGCACAAAAAGGCACGGTTCCTGAAAGATGTACACCAAAAAATGTTTATATATGTTCATATCTAGAGTCATTTTTCATGTTTGTTTAACAAAAAAGGCAAGATCCTGAAGACTTCACGATGATCTGACTTACTTCTTCTCTAACTGTCCAAATAGTCATGATGCTACAAAGGGAGATATTAGTGCCATATGGAATGCAAGATGCTGAAGACACCCAGCTTTGTGTCCCTCTCATGAAGAACAGGTAAAACAGTCAGTGATTTTAAAGCCTGATGGATGTGGGAGTTTAGTTTTCAAGTAGTTGTTTCACATAAAAACTCATGAAGTGAGGGACAACAGAAACACGGTCCTTCTGTGCTATCAAGAGAAGCCACAATGTGTGCACTGCATTTTCTCTTCCCTCTCAAAAGCATTGTGATAAATCCAAAAGGATTTACTTGCCTCGAAGTGAAAGATTTTGTTTGGATTTAGCTGCAGCTAGAATTAGAACCTTCTAATTTGAATTTTAAAATGTATTTGTGGATATTTTTAGGTCAGTTTGCTCACACAGTGAGGTTTTTGTCTTGTGTATTTCTTAGGCATGTATGTGTTACTTTATAGTTTATAATGGTGCTTATATTTTAATAGCTTCAAAGTACTTTTATTTTTTTGTCCTTATATTTTATATGCTCAAACATTAAACACTTGTTATTATTCCAGCTGTCAGTTCAAGTTCATCCATTTTGTTCTGAGTGCTATTTTTTTGCTATTCTTTTGCTATTTCTGCAATGATGTCTCAGTTCTGTGTTATTTTAAACTTAGCCAGCTACAGCTTTCCTTCTTTTTCCCCTCCCCACTTAAGATACTAAATGAGGTGAGTTTTGAGTGAGATTCTGGAACTCCACAAGTAAACTCCTTTGTATCTTTTGCGTATCTTTCTCATCAGTCTTGACTGTTACCTTTCCTAAGGTCCACAATATTCATGCATATAATCTTTTTCTTTTTTTCTCTATTTTATTACTCATGTTCCATCACACGAAATGTTATACTACAGTCCAGGTAGAGGAACTGTGAATGTTTATATATATGATTTTTTTTATAGACTCTTTTATCTTAATGATGAGAGTTACAACATAAGTCTTTGAAGGTCATTCTTGGATAAAAAGGTTTAGTTTTATTCATATTCTCCTGCGTAATGCTGAAATTTATATTCTTTTCCCACAGTGGCATTGAGTGGACATTGTCTGTTAAAGAAAAAAAAAATACTCCCTTAGTCTCCTAAAGATACTTTGAGGAAGAGAGAGAGTCTAGGAATAAGAATTAAACTTATGAAGTTCCAAGGCTAAAATCAATACTAAAATTAGTCCATTTTTCTTTACTGGTCAAATACCTTTATTTTATTTATTGATTTATATGTAAGAATTGGACAGCAATGAAGGAAAAAGGCAGACAATTTTAGCAGTGATAAAAAATTCATGATGAATTATGGGATGTGAAATTTTTAAAAAGAAAAAGAAAGAATTTAGATGTAAACTTGAGGGAATAAATTTTGAATCTTCATGGAATTTTGCAAGCACAAATGTACACAACTGAAATGATGATAGTAAATATAATAAATAGATTCACGGAATGATCATTAACGTTGTAAGCTTTGAAATAATTTATTTCAGAATGCTTGTTGTTCTTTGAATTTCCTTCTGTTAAGGAGTGACCATGATGAGGGACAAACCCAATGAAACAGTGTCTGTTGCAGCACTTGAGCCAGCAGGGGTGGACACTGGAGAGCTGAAAGGCTCTGGAGCAATGGAAGTCTGTTGGTGGGACAGCTCTGAGGTTTAAAACCACTCCCCAAGTTGGGGTGAGCAAGAAAGCCTCCCAGCAGGCCTCGTGGTTTTATGTAGGTTTGGGTTGTCTGGTTGGCCCGTTGGCCTCACACCCCCTTTAACCCCTTAGAAAGTTTTGTTCCAGTAAGCTCTCCTTCCCTCATTACCTCATTGGTCCCCAGTTCTCTGCTCCGCCCCTTCCCTCCTCACATTGGGTGTTGTTCTATCACTCTACCTTCTCTCCACCCCTGTGCCCCTGCAGGTTTGGTTACTGATGCTCTGCCCGCCCCTGTCCTGTTCCCCTATATAAAGGTATCCCCGCCTTTACTCAGGATTCTTTGTCACTGGGCCCCTCTGGTATGGATTACAAATAAATACCTTGGAACTCTACATGAAGGACCCCTCTCAACTCTTTGCTTCTGGCGACGCCTGTGAGCTATTCAGCTCTGTGTGTGTGTGTGTGTTCGTGCCTCCACTTGCACGGGTGTGTGAGTTTGCCAGCCAGTGTGTGTGCGTGGCACCACCAAAGCGACCCACTCCAGGGACCCTTTTGGGAAGGACGCGGCAACTCCACCATCCACCACCGCACTGCGTCAAGTGTCGTCTGAGAGTCCTTCCAGAAGCAATTACTGATCTCTCTAGCAAGGCTTTTTTACACTGTGTAGTAGCTCTGTGTGCATTGCCTGTATCTACCAGCTCTGACCTCAGCCTTCTTCACTGAGGAGCTGGGCAGCACAGTGCAACATTTTCTTGAAGGCTGTTAGAGTTAACAGAGCCCTTAGTGCTCAAGAACACAGAAGAGGATGCTTCCCTTTGATCAGCTAAAGGCCTCATATGGTGCCTTACGGGGCCATCTGTATACCAAGGATGTAGCTTGTTTTGTGCAAACAAATGCGGCTTCCAGGAGCCGAAGCTAAAAATAATCCAGGTATTTTACCCTCAGTTCTTGGTTATCTGTCCATATGGACTTGATTTATACTAATGAAATAAACTTTAAAAATATCAAAGTGTATCTGTCATAAAATTAGCCAAATGTTTGTCAAAAAGCCTTTGGAATAATGTTTGGAAATAAGTATACCTGCAATGCGCTATTTATAGTCTCCCTTGGAGCCACTATTGCGTAAAACATAATTAAAGAGTTTCTAAAATGCAGACTACAGTCTAGGTCAGGTAAATACATAATCAGGGAGTTATTAATGGAGCTGCAATTAATTAATATGCCTCCATCGGAGCCATTAAAGCTGATTAATGTTATGGCACACAAAGAGAATTTGTAGCTAACAAATCAATGACCCAGTAGACCGTATTGTCTCCTTTGGAGCCATTACACTGTACCATATCAAAGCCTCATTAGAGAATTTTTAATTTACTGATCACCATCCCCAGTAGTCATTAGCTGTCCCAGGCTGATGATGCATGTGTATAGAAGAAAGGTGAGATAGTGCTCCATCAGAAGATAGATCTCCTCCCAGTTACACTGCTGTAAATCAAGGCTAACACTACTAGAACCAATGAATGTACATATTTTGGGAGGAGGGGAAACCAAAACCCAAATTATACTCCAGGAGTCAAATCAGTCGAGAGTTTTCAAACTTCCTTTATTTTGCTTATTCAATAACTCATTTCTAACAGACCAACTAAAATGTTTGATTTTCTTTTTACCCTAGAAAGGGAACCCACTCTGAACTTATAAATATGATATGTAGGCAGGGAAAAGCAACAAATTAAATATTTTCATGCCTTATATATTTGAATTTCATCTGAGGTTTATCTTGGGATCTGATTTTTCAGTATGCATTTTATTGGAGACTGTTGATACATACTCACAGTCCTTTCTCTCTCTAGGCATAGATTTTGTCCGAAAATTCCCTCATTATTCCTCACTAAGGATAACTCTTTCTCTGGCTTTCATTGACTTCAGTGGAGTTACATTTGAGATAATTTTGTACTAAATGGTTTAATGTAGAATGAATGTTCACAACTGCAGTAACCAAGATCCCTTTGAGGACAGAGCAGAACAAATATTGCAATCTTTTACAAAGGCTGGGCCCAGGTCTTTGTCTAAATTCAGAAACAGACTTGCTGTGGGAGGTCACTGTGCCATCCTGAGAGTGCAGGAAGGGAATGGCTCTGGATACAGGATTTGCTGGTAGACACTTTGTAGGTTTTGTTAATGCTGCAACCCCCTTCAGTTTGCCTAAGATTTAAGGACAAGATTCTTGTTTTCTTTTCCTTTTTGAAGCAAGGATTATTATCTGATAGTCCTGCTCAGAAATGTAGATAAGGGTTCGTTCCTTTACTTTTGATGTATTGTAGATGGTGTGTGTATTCTCTTTTACACTTTTATTTTTACAATAGATGGAGCTTAGAACATTGCTAAGAAACAGAGGATTTACTACATATTGTACAGCTTTTGTTACCTACCTTGGACTTTCTGTAGACATGGGTTTTACAAGAAATTTGATTGATGTAGAATAAAGGCATCACAATATTAGATTAGATTAGGAAAACTAAATCCACCTTTTGCAATAACTCAAAGTTGAAAGGAAACAGAACCTCTACTGCTTCCCTTTTCTTTTTTTAGACAGAGTGACAGTAATATTGGGCCAGTTATTTTAGAGAACATTCCCTTAATTGTCAATAAGTATTTATGTAAATGCATATGTCAACATGCATTTCAGAACCCTAGAACTCAAATTATTTGAGAAATAGGTTTTCTAACAGGTTCCATCAGTTAAATTGTGCTCCTGCTACTGATTTTAATTCCTTGCTTCATTTAAATCTTTTTACTCCTACCATCCTCAGCCAAGCAGTGGATTCTGCCTGATGATAAAAATTCACAGTACTTCATTTCTGCACTAGAAGTTGACCAAAATCTAGTGGTACAGCCATAATATGCCCATAGTTTGCTACACTGATGAAATAAATCTATGTGCCTGACTGATATTCTTTCGGTACCTCACATTTTAAAAACCTTAAAGATTCGAGATGACTGGAATTAGGAGGGATTTTGTTGTGCGTTGGATAAAGTTTTATAAAATAGTTTAGATGTGCTATTGCTAGATTTGGCAGAATCAGGAGACACTCTCTAGTTCAGGGAACTTTGCATTTTTCTCAGTTCTTGTTCTTCTCTTTCACCAGATTCCCAACAGTTATCTTAATCTTAGTTGCTTGAAATTTTGAGTTTATTCACACAAACTAAAGTTTTATAAGCCACTATGGGGAGCAAATTTTTATTAAAGACTTAGACTGAGGAAAAATTCTTAACAGGTGCGGTGTGATTGGATTTTGTGGGGCAGTGTTGGTCCACAGCAAAATACTTAAACTTCAGATATCCAAAGAAAATACTGAAAACAATTGTCTAACTGTCCAGCTTTTCAGAGCATAGCAGTGAAACAGAAATATTGTATATATTTATGTACGTATGAGCATCAGCAAAGAAGAAAACAAAATTATATAAAAAATAATGATTTTTCATAAGAATTCAAGTCCTTTAATAAGCCACAAAACATACAAACTGGAATCATCATCTTTGGAGATGCTTCTTTCACTTCAACAATTGACAGTTCTATTAGCAGCAGTGGAAACCAGGATTGATTTTGTATATATTCTTACATAAACAGTGCAAAACACTTTTCCCCTGCCTTAAATTGATATTAGTTTCTTTCCGCATATTTGCTGCACTGCTAAATAAGTATGCCGTTTTGTGTGAATCATTTTACTAGTATTAAATAATTTTAGACTCAAAATCAGTCCTGGTCAAAGAGTTCTAGGGGAACTGAGACAAAGAATTTAATTCTTTGTCCTGTATTCTAAATGTACAAAACATTATAATTTTGAGTTCAACCTCCCTGCTATCTTCTCCCCCTTTTTTTTCTCTGTGGCTTTGATTCACATTGCAAAGCAGTTTTAGAGTGCATGAACAGGATTCCTTTCAAACTGAAAGGAACTGGAAGCTATGCTCCAAGAGTGCACCTAATGGACTCTAGACACAAAAAAATAATTCAGTCCAGAAGACCAGATGAGAATTAATCCAAACTTAACAACTCTGAAATGTCAACTGTCTTTTTAAGATTCCTCAGCTCAAACTGGTTCTCTCTGCATATCTATTCCCCTTTGGTCCATGCTACATACTCACATAAAAAACCCAAAACAATGTAATTTTTTCTTTGTCTGTCTCTAGACTGGAAGCAGTTTTGGATATCTATTTTTCTATGCTGTGTGAAATGTGAACCTGAAATTGAATGAGGTAAATTAAAATAACTGTAGAGGGGGAATGATGGCAATAATAATGACCAGAACAAAAAGTAGTAGATAATTAAATAATAATAAAAATGCTACCAAATGTGCAGGCTTGATTAGCACAGTGGCAGGATTAGAATGAAGAGCACAAAATGAATCCTTAATGCTTCATCCACAGATCTGTAAGGGTTTTACAAGAGAGGAGGAGGCTGGGGAGCATCATGTAGAAGAACTGGAAGTGTCTGTCAGTTTTAGCACAGGAGTCTTCCCATTTAGCAAGGCAGCACAGTGGGATGCCCTGGCCGCCTGAGTCAGCTCTGAGCAAGCCAAGCTGCCCTTCCTCACACTCTGCCACAGGCAGGCAGGTTTGTCCAGGCTGGAAGTCCCACCAGCCCTCTGTGACCCAGCTAACACAATTCCCACAGCCCTCGCGTGTACACTGCATTCAGGGAATCAATCAACAAATCACCCAAATAAAAATAGGTAAACAAACCATTATTCTTCGTATTTAAGCTCTCTCCTCTGTTGACCAACAGTAGCTGTATCAACTCTTCCCTCCTGACAAATCTATGATATCAGCTATATTTTTCCTTTTAACACACTTCATATAGCACAGCTAATAAATTCACTTCCTACTAGATGTCTCATATTTTAAAAGTGTCAAAATAATTTCACAGTCGTAATTATGGTACTTTGGCAATGTCAGAAAAGCACAACATGTTTTACCGTAAATAGGAGTTGAAAGGCACTTAATTGTTGTTTTTACAAAGCCAAATTGGCTGCTAGAAATTCAGGTAAACTGAATTTGGACTTTTAAAAGGACAGCTGAACTGAAGAATTTCATCAATTTCACTTTTTTTTTTTTATTTTGGCAGATGATCTTATCATCTGGGATTCCCCTACTCTGTGCAAATGCTGTGCAGCTGGACTGAAATTCCGTGAAAGATTAGTTTATTTTATTTGCTTATTATTAAAGCTTTACTGAAAAATAGGTTTGCATTTTCAGTGAGATTCAGCTGTTAGTGTAGTTCTTCTGAGCTGTGTCAAAGGATGATGAAAAAGGCAGCAGGTGACTTGACCTGCTCCCAGTCACGCACAGCAGAGGCTTTACTGGCCTCCAGCTCTTTGCTCTTTCCATTAACAAGATGATTCTGGCCCCCCGCCCCCACTGCACCTTTGCAATCCTCTCTGTCATTTAGCACCAAGGACAAATAAAAATGAAGTGGTTTACTGTGTGCTCACAAGGAGTGAACATACCTTAGAGGTCTGAGAAGCTGAAGTATGTTGGTTATTTACTAGAACTGAAGTAGAAATGCTGTAAATTCTTTGTCTTTCACCCAACAATCTGATTCACTTTATGTGAGGAGTATGTGTTTATTTTCTTACCTCTGCTTCATGGTTCAGAGCAGCATAGAATTGCTGGCAACAACAAGAAAAATTCCTGTATTTTAACTTTTGACAAGCTATGTTTACTTTACAGTCACTGATGTGTTTAGCCTAAACCTTCCTCTGGTACAGATAAAGATAACTAGATTTACATAAGATGAGAACTTGCAGATTGATAACTTGTTTTTGCTAATAAACTTACATACTTATACACCATCACTTGCAAACGAATTTTTTCCATTTCATTCTAACATGGTTTTTTTCTCTCCTTCAAATGTACTTTCAGCAACGTCCACAAAAGAAAAGTAGAGCATAAATGGAAAACATAATACATTATTAATCAAACTTGAAAGCAACAGCTTAAATGGTAATCTTTAAGTAAACTGTAAATCCCTCCAATATGTCCTGTGAGTTATGTAAGCACCCTGATATAGACAGAGGATACAAATTAGAGAGAACTAAGGAGAGAAAAATCAGCAAAAAACATTACAAACTGAAAATCTATTCCATTGTTTCTTCTGGGTTTTTTTTGGCAAAGAAGAAATTATGTTCTCAGCAAATACAGCAAAGAGAGCACAGATCACTTGAAATTCTCATTTATGTTATGGTAATGCAAATCAGGAAAAATTTTGTGAAGCTCCATGAACATTGTTGGGAGGGAAATGAAAAGCAAGCTCCGAAACTCAGCTCTTGAACTCAGTTGCAACAGCACAGATCAGCTACTTGCAAATAACCTGAGGGGAATGTGCATCTGAATCCTTTAGTCCACTTGCTAAAATACTGATAGAAAATTAGTTCTATAAATAGAACAAAATAAGTGGGATGCTACATGGCAATATCTAACATGCCATTCTTCCCCTTTCTTCCTTCATCAGTACTGCAGAACCTCCCAGTAATCATCATATTTATCTACGACACAAAAGCACTGGACTTTCCCAGGTACAGACACCATGTCATCATGGCACTTGTCACAGGAGAAGTTTCTGACCTCTAAATAAGCTTCTTGCAAAGAAGGGAAAACTGTTTAGGTGGCTCTAGGGACTATCTTAGATATTCAAATGTATTGAGTAGAAGGACTAAAGCACTTCAGTGTGTAACACACACGCACACAATCTTAGCAACTTGTTGAAGACTGTGCATGACTTCCAGGAGGAAATTCTCCCATCTCTCAGAATGATACTTTAAGACCAGTGTATTGAGCTTTGATACTGTGAATTCCCATTTAGTTCTGATGAGATTAGTTCACTTTATGTGTTATGCTGCAGCACAAGTTCACACTTCTAATTTTATGAGTAACTAAGATTTAAAAAGTGGAGGAATTCTCTATTCGGTCATTGAAATTCAACATTTCAATTGAATGGAGTTTTACCATTAAAAAACCCAACCAACAACAATAACAACAACATAAAAACAAAAGCAAGACCAACAATAAAAATCAACCTACAATGACATAAACCAAAATCCCAGCAGAGACCATACAGAATAAAACCAAATCCCAGAAGGTTTAGTTCACAGTAGAACTGTTTTTTTTCCTCCATGACTTCTAATTTTGCCTCTGTGCAGAATCACAGAATAGTTAGGATTGGAAGGGACCTATGAAGATCACCCAGTCCAACCGCCCTGCCAAGGCAGGGTCACCTAGATCAGGTTACACAGGAAAGTGCCCGGATGGCTTTCGAACCTCTCCAGAGAGAGAGAATCCGCAATCTCCCTGGGCAGCCTCTTCCAGTGCTCTGTCAATCTCATTCTCTTCAGTCAGTAATAAAAATCCTGAAGAGATAGCAGGCCTTACGATCATTTACAAAGCTGTGCAAGGGAACATAACTTTGCATGATAAATCATCAGTTTTTCATGGTCTACCTTTCTTAACTTAGCATTGTTTAGAGCAGTAATTAATCTGCTCTGATGTTCACGGAAGTACACAATTTCCTGCCTACTACGCTTTGGAGTTGTTTAGATGATTCTCAGTAGTATGCAACTTTTTTAAAGTGAGGACAGTAGTTTTCCTCCACTGTAGTTACATACTAAGTGTAACTTGAAAGCTTTAGAGAAACTCAGAAGTAATTTTTTTTTTTTTTTAATTTTCAGAACTGATAAATAGAAATAACAAAGAAATTTCAAAGTAGAACAAGCACCAACCTCTCTGGGTTTCTTTTCTGTTTTAATAAATATATAGATTTTCAGACTCTATTTCACTGTCAGTTGAGTTTGTATGCAATCATAGCTGCTTTATGAACAGCGGCATGCCGTTTCTTGACTCTCACTGGAATATGTTACTATAGGCACAGCTGGTAAACAATATTTACCTTATCTACTGATTGGCTATATTCCGTTAATGCCTGAAATTTTATTTTACCCATGAAGCAAGAAAGAATACACAAGAGTAAAGTAAGAAAGGTGGTCCCTAATTGCTTTTAATGCCTATTCTGAATAACAGTATTAAGTTTTCATATGCAGCCCATCAACAACATCGAATTACACTTCAGCCCCATCATACCCAAAAGAAGCAAAAAATAAAAAAAATCTGAATACAGTAGTCTGAACCAAGAATAAAAATTTTATACAACAACTTACAACTTCTCTTTGAATCTTTTATTTCTGTAACAAAATGCCAGAACCCTGATTCAAACACCTGGGCAAACACTAGATAACCCCTTTGCTCCAGGCCAGTGCTTCCCAATTAAATTCAGTGTTTGCTAATACTGTTCCAATTAAGCAGTGGTGGTGCTTTGTGCTGTCTTAGGTCTAACAATCCCCTGGGAACATTGGTACAGCTATCCATTAGATACAGTCTAAAGATTTTATCTCTCTTGATAAAAAGGAAAACACTCTAGTAAAATGCTTAACAGGTAACAGATTCATCTAAGAATTTAGTTCTCACTTTCTATCCACTTCACTAAAGTTCTTTCTGTAAATAAAAGATGCCTCATACTGCAGTGGTGATGTATTGCAATCACAGCTTTGTCCACACTTTTATCAAAATGTATTGTCTGTGTGCAGGTCTACCTTGCAAGTTGGTAGGCACTAAGCATGTTCTGGGGGAGAGGGATATGGAGGGATAAGCGAGAGGATAAGCAGCAAAATTCCTGTGTTCCCATCCTAGAGTCCTTGGGTGTCAACTGCACTGCTCCTGCTGTCAGGAAGAGAGAATTATGCTGCTGCAGCCTGAGTGGGGAGCCCGGTCACCCTCTGTGGGGAGCCACATGTGGGAAAGTCAACACACAAAATCAGATCTGCTTGCTTGTGGCAAAACAGCTGATCCCTTTTCCTTTGCAGGGCCTGCCCAACACCTGTTAAAGTCTTCCTAATGCAGATTACATTCCACCCCTTACTCCCCAGCCCCTCCATACCCTAACTGGCTGTTCTGGCAGGGGATTCTTTCCCCTTCCTTTGAGGATTTCTGAGATTTTGAAAAATGTTTCCTTCTTGTAATAGAAACAACACCTTTTATAAATCTAGGGTTTGGTTTGTTTTTTTGTTTCCTTGAGAACAAAATCAGAAAAGCATAGAATTTTTTTCTTTAAAAATTACAAAATATAACATTAGAAAGTCAAACCATTGTTATTGCTGTTTTTCTCCAATAAAATATAAATAAAATAAATAAAATAGAAATAAAATATAAAATGAAGCAGAACCTTTCACACATTGGGGTTAGGTTTTCATGCAAAGATTTTTTGTTTGCAGTTAGTAGAAAGAACAGCATGAGTAAATGCTGTAAAAGTAAATGCTTGAGTAAAGCATTCATCCCATTTTTATACACTTGTGGCAATCTGCTCCTTGAGACTTCTATGCTTCCATTTTCTGCAACCATAACTTTGGTGACTAGCTTGGATTAAAAAAAAAATAATCTTCTGAAGGCTGAGAAAATTAATAAAACTAAGGAAATTAATTCTGCATTTGTCTTTCTTTAATGGCAAACCTTCCCTAAAGAGTAGGGATTTTAATCTCTCATTTGGACTAAAAGTCCCAGAGGATAATCAAAAGAGCAAGCAAAATAAGGGCACTCACTCCAAAATTAGATGTCTAAGAAAAAAGAATTTTTCTATCAGAAAATGTTTAATTACAAATTTGCCAATTAACATTTTGAAGGGTCCCTGTTGAGATCTGGAAAATCATCTGGAAAAGGAGGCTGAAAACTTAAAAACAAGACAGGCGACAGATCAAGATTTTCTTAATCTATTTTTATCAAGTGAAGGAGGATATTTGCAGAAGCTTTATAAAATAGAGGGAATCTTACTTCCTAAGCTGTGAAGCAATAAAAGTGAACTAAAAGTATTACTTTGATTCTGTCCTGTACTATGATTCTTGTACTTTGGGTATAAGTGAAATGCTAATGGCTTAAAATTATGTTCACAGATGACATGTATGCACATATCACCCATTTTCGCATCCGCTTCACTGTTTCATTTGGTTAATGGACTTCTGGGGGGAATATTTAAGATAAAACTGAGAAAAGCTTCATTAACCCGGTATGCAAACTGAGGTGGTAGATGGAACTTAAGTGCCTGAAATCTCTGGAAGTCCAGGCAATCCTCATCAATCTGAACAGTCAGATCTTTGTGAAAGCCCAGTCACAACATGGGCTACACAAAAGAACTTGACTAATTAATTCTATCTTAACCACTCCTCTCCTCCCCTCTTACTATTGCTATCAAATATGTGGGAAAATTATAGGAAAAACAAAGCAGTAAGGACAAGGTAATGTTTGCAAGGATATGATAATAGTATAAATAATAGCATTATTCCAAACAACAGCATTGTTCCTAAATGGCTCCTTTGTTATTTTCCAGTAACACTGGAATTCACGCTCCAAATACACCATGCAGAAAGACAATAATCCAATCTGACTGTGGCAGGGCAGAACCACCTTGTAAAATCTTAGGACTAACACCTTTGCCATAAAACAGCACTCTCATAACTTTTTTTTTTTTTGAGGGGGGTGGCCCTGATGAATCCAATTCAGGTCAAAATATCATTGAAATGCAAAACTCCAGTGCTGTATAGTACAGGTGAAATGTCAGTTCTTTTGCAAAGAAAGATACCCATCAAAGTATTCGGGAATCTTTGGTGATACATCTGGGATCAAACTTGTGACAAATCTGGATAGAGATTAGGGAAAGAGCCTTCTTTCCTCACTCCTACACATTTCACACTCTGCTCCTTAATCTCATGAAATTGCCTTTTTCTACATGGTTTGCGCTGAAGCCAGCTGAACTGTCTGCTTTTGCCTCCAAAACCAGCTGATGATTGACTATAATGAAATTCTATAAACAACAGTATACAGCACAACTATGAATTGCTTAAGAAGCATAGACTATGGAATTTTAGGCAACATTGCATTTCCTGGCTGTTTGTTTCATTAATTATTAGAAGCCTCACCACCTTCTCATTAGCTTCTCTCATAACTATTTGTTATCTTGTTTCTGAACTGCTTAATAATTTTGGCATTTTACAAAACTGCCCCAGGTACAAGGAAAAAAATAGCAATTTGAGAGGGTTTGGATACCTATGCATCTCTGGAGTTCTTAATTTACAGTAGTTATTTGTAGCTAATTGTTACAACTAATTTATTACAACTGAGATATTGAAGAGGCTTTTTTTTTCTTTTATCTTCTGACTTATTCTTTAATATTCTCCAGTAATAAGAATATATTCAGAAATTACTTCTGGAAAGACCTGTCCAGTACATTTTGGTATTTTTTTCCTCATTTTTTGTGATCCAAAACTAGGATTTCAACAATACTTGCTCTGTAGGGTAATGAAATATAGTATAAAACTTTTGCAGATTCTAAGTTAAATACCCACTATTTTGCATGAGGCACTTATATGTTTGGTTCAAGCTGTCACATTCTGTTCTGGATATGTTATGGTATGCATTTTAAATTTGATTTGAAAAGACAGTTTAGTTCTCCTCCTGAAAGTACAGTGATGCACAGTTCAGGAATGAAGAAGGAAGCTACTGTACCTCTAGTAAAGGTGGAAGTAGATTTTAAGTTACCTGAACAATGTGAGAAAAAAAAAAAAGCTATACAGATCTAAAAGAGTAGTAAAAGCAGTTTTCTTAAAAAATCAAATGAATAGAAATTCAGGATAAAATTAGAAAGAGAGAGTTTCTCTTAACTAGTAGAGAACATTTCATTCTGTTTTGGTTTCTTTTTGCGAATGATCATCTGTTACATTTCTTTTGCCAGAATATACCAATTATACTTCTAAAAAAAAAAAAGTTTCTTTCCTGAGACAGTTTACTATTTAACTTGAGAACTGGGATATTAAATGATCTAATCAGTGTTAAAATGCATAAGTACCCTCTAAATAGAGATACAATTGCCATATAGTCTAAAGGATCTTGGTCTTCCACTTCTTTCTCTCAAATAAACTAAACAACAGTGTCTTCCAGGGCAGGTTAGAATCTCCCCAGTTGATTGCCATGAGTTAAGGTCAAGTTTCTAAGTGAACTACATGACTAGAGTTAGATGACAATAAAACCAGAGGAAAACTGTTCAAAGGAGGTCTCTGAAATAGAATAGATATGGCAAGTTTTTATCCTCTTTTAATGTGACGGTAAAAGTAAGCTAATGGCTGTATTTTCTCACTTAGAAAATTTATATTGCACAGTTAATGGAAAATTATAATTTATGTTCAAGGAACCATGTTGAAGAGAGGAAAATTTTCTGGATATTATTATTTAAAAAATATGATAGCTGATATTATTTCATCTTTTGAATTATGACTCATCTGTGATTTACACTACGTATGAAATGCACCTAGAACAAATATCTACCTTACTTTTCTCCTTTCAAACGTGCTTTCCAAAGCATTTTAGATATTCCTCAAATTTATTAACAAATAATCTCCAATCAAACTGCAAATCCTTTGTCAGTTCTGATATTTCTCAGTGATTATGAGCTCAGAGGAAGTCACTACACAAATCAAAATCAGAGCGCTCCCTGACTTTTTTGACTTACTGTTTTCCGGTTAAACTGTGTTAAATCAGCCTTATGATGTATTTGAATAATTATCTGTTACTTCTACAAAGCAGCTTTAATAATTCTTTGAATATACAAATGTTTCTGCAAATCCTAACTTCTTCCTGAATTAGGTTCTCACTTCATAATTCTCGCTTTGATCCTTAGACCTCAGAATTAGATATATTTCCTTGCAAAGTGCAATGGACCTCTGTTTCTTTAACATATTTTTACTAATATATGTTCCTTTTTTTAAAATTATGAAACAAAATTTTATTTTTATTGTTGCTTTTAAAGCTTAAGTATTTTGCATGAGCTCCCAGATCATATGCTAAGACTTTAAAAAATGTTTACTGTATATACATGTGTATATATAGTATAATAATGTATAATGTTATGAACCATTGTAACTGCTGAAAATTAGTAGTTGTAAATTAAGGCTTTTAGCAGTTTTACACTTCTCAGATTCCCATCTAGTGTGCTTTAGAGTGTTAATCTGTGTCATGGTGGGTAACAACACATAAGAGATTCAGACCTTCCTTTCTGTATTCATTTTCAGGTTTCCTTAAAGTGGAACCCTCAGATTAGTGTAAAAGCTGCTTCTTTTTCATCCATACCCTGCCTTAAAGAGATCTTCCCCACTTTCAGTTTGGAAAGTTTTTGCTACAGAACTGTCTTGAATAGCAATACTGTTATTGAATAGTCTCATCTTAACAACACAAATTTTGAGTAGTATCGGCAAACCTGCTCCTGACTTGGACGTCATTGTCTTCTTGTTGTGGTTGTCGTAATCTGCCTTGTCAGCCTGCAGTACATTCCTTATTAAGCCCTGTGCATGGATATTACAGCTCAGTTTTCCCATTCAGCATCCCAAGTGCACTGTAGGAAATTACCATAATGTATCTGAGAAAAAAGCTGGGTTACACAATGGACTGTTCCATTGCTTTGTTTGTTAATGGCTTGTTTTCCACAGGCAAACTTTCTCCATTATGAAGAGCCCACTTAATTCTTTTGAAAACCACAACTACAAATCCAGATCCACTGCCCTCCTGATTTTGGTAGGAAGCCATCACCTTTTGCAAAAATGTGCTACGCTACTGTTCTGTCTTGTGATTTAAAGATTCTCTAGATGAATGACTGTTGTGTCTGCAGACAAATCCTATTGTTCACACAAAGCAAGCCTGTCCCAGAAGTGTTGGACTCTGTGCATGTGTTGAAACTGTTCTAAGTACACAGAGCTGTTTAGTGAATTGGAGGCTCATGCCTAGAACAATAGAATTTAGGCAATAGGTCAGACACAGAACATGATATTTTTGCCTTTGAGTCTGTCAAAATTATGTGGCAAAACATGCCACTGTGATACATCTGAATCTCCTCGACATTGATCTGGTGATTGTATAGTGCTATAAAGTACTAAACAGAACTCATGTAGTCCATAAAGGCTACATAGGATAGTAATTTCATTCAAGTTGATTTAAATGTTAATTAAGTATATCTCAATGGGACCAGGCTATTTCTTTCTAGGGCTCAGTCATTTCCAATTTTCTTGCCAGAAGAGATTGACTAGTCTACTTTTTACCTAGAACAGAATGTTTCTTGGAAAGCCAAGATGAAAAAATTGAGGTCAGACTCACCAGTTTACTGATTTTGGAGATAGCACAAAATTGTCTGTCAATTAGCCAACTACTTTATCTTTGATTGCCCCTATCATCATTATGGCTTGCAATGTTTCCAGTGAAGTCAACAACAGTTAAGAACACATAATCACTTTTTCTCTAGTGATTAAGAAAATTGTATGAATGAAACTACCTCTGCCAATATTTTATGAGACTGGATTATGGATCCAAAGAGAAATGCACAACTGTTTATACATTCCAGACTACAGCAAAGTAGCTATCAATTGTAATTTGAAATTTGCCTGTAAATTAATATAAAAGTTCTACTTACAAATAGCACCGCATTCTCCTTTAAAACAAATGTTGATTTCAGTAAAATGTAATTAAAATTGTAGAAACTTAGCTGGTCAAAAAGAAAAGCTAACTTTATTGATCAATGATTTAGATAAAGTTTATTTTTCTTTTTTCGTTGTTAGTAAAACAAAGCTAATGTTTATAATGAAGTTAATGGGTCAATCAGTCAGAAATATTAAGCAGTGACCAGGTCCCATTAGAAAAACTGCTTTCAGAAGTGGAAACTGAACTTAAAACACTAATTTGTCCCTGTATTCCTTTTTCTTCTTCCTAAGGTGAAAGGGCAGGAGGTAAATAGAAAACTGTTTACAGTGGCTTGCTAAAATCCATTTCTCAGCTTTTGCACCCTGATGATATTGAAGATCAAATGTCTAAGGCTCTTCCTGCGCTAAAGGAGTGCTAAGGCTATTCTTGCATTGCTTCAGTGAGAACAAAAAGAAAGTGGCCACAGACTGTGTTACAAGTGTCTTTATCTATTCCCTTAGTTCTAAAGTATGGGTTACCTGAGGATAAAGCAGCCAAATTCCTTCCTACTTTGTAGCAAGCACCAGTGACTGTTCTCAGATGCCTTATGATTCAATTAGATGGACCCAGGGTCTTAGTCTACAGATGCTTGACATTATAGACATATTATTAAGTCAAAAATCTACACCAAAGTCAATTAAAACCACAAGAATCTGGAATAAATTTGTGAAATAAATCCCAGATTTTTTTTATTCTGTTGTATCCCATGAGATGCTGGCTAAGTGGGTGAAAATGCTGATAGGTGCTTTAAAACCGAAGGACTTAAAACCATAAGTCCTCTTTGATTTGCACAGACAGAGAACGTACGGAAAATTCTCATCCTGATGAAGTAGTTTTACCCCTGGTTTTGAGTGGACAAATTTTTGTCCTCTACTTCATTGAACATGTGTATTTAAACATGTAGTGATGAGTTTATGTCATGGAACCATCCTGATATGGTAAATTCTTAGCTATGGGCTCTTACTGAAGAGACATTTTAAAGTTCTTGGCCTCTGAAAAATTCAACATTTTCAGTTTTAATTTGCTTTATTTTAGGAGCTATGATGTAAATCACTGTTGCTGTTATTGTAGCCACACACCTGATCCTGCTTCCCTTGGCTCCCTGTCCCTGATTCATTTGCAACTGTGACATGTTCATGGTGAGAGGCAGTTGAACAACAATGAGACAAAGGTGTGATGAAAGGGTTCTGGGGTTAGGCAATCAGAAGCATTTTGCATTTTGTTTAAACTGTTCCGGTGGTGGTACACTTGCATTTCACAGATTCCTGTGGGGAAAAGCTCCCTCAACCTTAAAGGGTTACAAATTTGAGTGAACTCTGTGACCCGTTGGGTTTTTTCCATATATTATTTTGAAAATAAACCTTTCTGATAAGATCACTTGTTGCTCAGCAGGTGAATGCTGCACTCCCAGGTGCACAATTCTGATTTATGTTTTATTGTTAATTCTTGAGCATTAAAAAATAGCAATAAAGCAAGGAGATACATCCATGGCAGCTCAATATATACCAGTTCCTAAATTGTTCTGAAACTTTTATTATATTTAATGTTTTCTTAAGTGACCAGGACCTCCATGCTTATCAGTGTCTATACATAGTGACAGATTTTGTTAAATCTTTAGGATATTTCATCACTTCTTTCAGATGATGTACAAACAAAACCTCTACTGTGAAGCTTTCTTATCCACCATAATAGTAGTAATAGTAATAATAATAATTAAAAAGTAGCAGAAAAATTGGGATACAAAGGCTATTGAATCAGTACCATTGAGTTAATTCAACTGAAGGGCAGTGGTTAAACTGTGAAGCAGCTTTTGAATACCAAATGCAACAGAAAGTTCTTCACTCTCAGATGTAATATTATTGCTGAAAAATATCTTTGTCTTTATAAGAATAACCTTAAATAACTATTCTCCCTGCTTACTACTTAGGAACAATACTTGAGAAAATAGGTTTTTGAAGTGTCTAGATTACCAGAGCTCTCCATTCTGAGAGTTAGAGACAATTAACTCATTGACTGAAGAGGAAGATTCAAAATCTCCATTTAATAGCTTGTTATGGCTACTCAGTCTACGGATTTTTAAAACAAACCAATTCTTCTTTTATTAAATATGTGCAATTACTCATTGGCTTAACTAGTCACTAGTAAAATAGAAATAACTAGTACATGTAGCCACTTAGACTACTCTGCTGAGTATGTTTATGGACATTTTGAAAATAAAGTAGACATATCATAGAAATTTATTTTAAAAAGATTTGTATATCAAAAGTCCAACATGTGCTATATAGAAAATGGAATCTCTTTGCAAGATTCAGAAGTACAAATCCCAAGATCCTGTAGAGCTAAGCACTCTTTAACTGAGACTGTTGGCAGCAAAAAAAAAAGAGAGATGTCTAGATAGAAAGATAGAAATAATGTTGGTGGTTATTGCTTTTGGCTAAGTAGACAGTTATTTAATATTTAAAAGAACAGACATTAGCCTATATATTTAAATTGTTTGTTGTCTTGCATAATTTCCTCTTCATACAATTAATTTAGTGTCCTAGATAAAAACAATCTCCATGAAAGAAGTTATCAAGCAAATTTGAAGTTGCTCATGGTGAAATATAAGAGCTCAGGCTGCTGCAGTGATAAAGAAAATTGCATTTTTAGTTTTTGTAAGTATGTTGACCAGATGTCCTTGAATTTAATTTATTAAAGCCAACACTCTTGGAGTTGCTAAATAATTTATAGAGACATCATTGCAGAATTTTGCATTTGGTGACTTATTGAATCATTTTTTATTAATACATGACTTTTAATTAAATATTTAAAGCTTCACTACAGTATATAACTGCTTTAGGAAAAAAAAAAATTCCTGTAATCAATATGTTTGAAATATCGTATCAATAATCACAACACATTTTGGTGCTATTTCATACTCACAGACATTTCTGTCATTATTCCAATGAAATGAAGTCATTTCTAAATAGCACTTAATGCTTAAAATGGTGGACAATAGATGAACATGAATTTCAGTTTCTTACTTCATAAGAGCAGTAAATGCAAAATTCGTAATATTTTCTTTTCCCAGAAATCTAGGTATTGTATTCCTAAATTAGCATGAACTGATATTGTTCAGTTTTCTCTGGTTTTGTTTTGTTTTGTGCATCTTGTTCACATAAATTCTCTTATAGTCTCACATACTCCTTGTCAATGTCAGGCACTTGCATTTAGGGTTTGATTGTAGAATTATCTGAATTTTCAGAAATCATGTAGGTTGTTTTGGTGATGCAGAAATACAAAAAGGTTTGAAACTGGTTTGTGACCATAAAGGATTTGCAATCTCAGCATATATTTCTTTATTCAAAAACTTTCTGGTTTTATTTCAAAGCCTGCCCTACTTTTCACCTTTACTATGAAAAGACTTTAGTCTCTTCTCAGGTAATAAAACTGTCCATAGAAGGTTTTAATTCCTGTATTCAAATATAAGCAAAGCCTTAGAAGATAGAAGGGTGCTTTCAATAACACTGAGAGCAAACTGATATTATCAAAACCAATTAAGAACCTTTACTATGATTATCAAGTATGCATTGAATGTAAAATTTGGCAACCTGTTGAGTGTGCTCTAAGTAATTTTGTTTTCTAACCATGTTGATTCACTCTAAACAATGCAATGCTAAATCTAAAAATTGTACAGCTCGAAATCTTAAGGTCACACAGATGCCTGAACTTTCATTTCTAAAGTATTCAGAAAGTAAACACTACAGTTGTATGCTATACATTATTCAACCAGCATGCCTGTTGGTTTGACTACATATTATAATGATGCTTGTGTGAATTTTCTCAAGAACACTTAGCAACATCAACAAAAAAATCTCTTCTTTTTGTACATAGGTTTGCTTAGTACTGTAGTTTCCATGGAAACTCCTAGAAATAGCAATTTCATTCCAACCTTTACAAACCCACTGTGAGCTTTTTCATTTCAGTATTTTTTTTTTCTCTCTTAAATTCTAACTAGTTAGAGCAAATAATATTGATGTGGATTATTGTTTACTAGGATATTCTCTTTATTTTTTGGCTCAAATTAAAAAAAAATATATCATTGTCCTTTTACTGCCAATGAATACGAAGCAACATAATTTTTAAAAAAAGTATTGTTTAAATTGACTGTCACTATGAACAGCTTTGATTAAGTTTTCTACTGCATTTTAGCTCTCTGATAGGATCTGAGTCACACAGAAAAAACCATATACCTAACTCTTAGAATTATTAAAATAGCTGCAGCTGGGAGGTGTAACTCCATCGTGAGTGAATGACATAGTAAAAAGAATTATCCTCTGTAAGGAAGCTTCTCAATGAAAATGCTGGTAAACAAGTCTGAGAAAAAAGGAAACAGATGCTAAGTGATAAGAATGTGCTTGTTCTGACAGGGAACACCACCAGTATGTGTGTGCGATGGGTTGAATGTGTGTGTCTGCAGAGGGAACTTACTCAGCTGTTTCCTCACTACATTCAAGACTGAATCAGTAAAACAAGATTCTGCTTTTCAGCTGGGAAATGACACTTTGATTCTGTGTTATAAAGGAAATGTACCTTTTGTCCTTTAGTATAAATTACTCTTTAAGAATTCAAGATGGCTCGGGTGCAGCCGGGATCTGGAGGAATTATTTTTCAAGACTCAGAAGAAGTGTATTGTTGCAAAAACAAATGGCAAAATAACTTTCCATTATGTATGCTATGTAAATCATGAAGTAGTTAACAAGAGAAGTTATATGAATATTAATCAGACTGATATTACCTTTACCAATATTGAAAACTGTACATTTTACATTTTAATGGGCAATTTCAACTTTGTTATGACTGATAGGGTTGAACTTGGATGATTTAGGAAGAAACTGTGTGGCATATCCATATCTTTTAACATGGAAAAATATATCTTAAATCTTCACATAACATATATAGTCCCACTGCAGAAGACAATTGCCACTGTGAATTCCCATTTTCCTGGCTGGAAAGCAGTTTGAAAACATAGTGTCAAGTTTTGACAGAACAGATAAGGTACTGCTTTGTGGATAAAAAATTTTTACATTTTCCATTTTAGCAATGGCTGATGTCTTGTTCAGTGAGCTTTCTTTATTGTTACATGCATTATCCTCTGCTTTTGATCCCTCTTATAAGAAATATTTCCAAGAATATTTTATTGATGGTGGTGTGGAAAGCAGATGTGAAGGGTTCATTCTGTAATCTCAGAAATGCGCATGTCGTGAGTATCTGCAAAAAGCCAGTATCTATCTATGGTGGTCACATTTGTAATGATTTACTTTATATAGAAAACAAGAGATCTTTTTGAATAGTATACAAATGTTGCCATTTGCACATTGTTCTCCAGATAGTGAATTCATGTATTTTTCTCTTTCCTTGGGTCATAAAAATGATAATATTTTAAATCTAGTTTCTGCCTTAAGAAATTTTAGATTCTTCACTAGGATTCTTTAAAGACAGAATAGATACTCTATTTGTCAGATCCTGAGAGTACTGTACGGTCTCTGAACCAAATGGTACCATCTGATTCCCACTTTCTATGCTTTGTTTAGCCCCGAGACCAAAATTATTGTTCAGTCCATGCTTCTGTTTAAAGTAAAGCAAGTGTTCAAAGTAAAGCACATGCAGTGTGAAAACTGCTAATGGAAGCACCACAAATTCAGACACAAATTTTTATTGCTTTTAAAGGCATAGCTGGATTTTTGACTCCCTTATCAGTAATATATACTAAATTACTATATACTATATATAGTATATTATAGCTGGGTTTCTATTGAGAACAGTATAACTCACAGATAATAAAGAACAGGACTGAGTAAAAAAAAAAATCTTCCTGCAGTTGTAAACCAAATATTTTAGACTTGGGATTCCCTGTAACTCTACAGTTAAATATGCTTGAATCTTAGACTTCAATTGATGGAACTCATCTTCTTTTGAGGCTTGGTGGTAGAGATGGTCAGCTCTTATAGTTGTGATATTCTGAGAAAGACTCATTTAATATCTACTGTTTCTTCTTTTGCTTTTTACTTTTTCTTGAACAATGTGATATGCATCTGTTAGCAGCAATACATCTGCAGTAAACTGGGAGTAGGATCTCTCTCTCAAACACATATGGGTATAACCTGATGCGCCAAAATTTCAGCCTGCTTTCCTCTCTGATGTTACTTTTTACAGCTAAGTTAGGCACTTTTCTTGTCATTTTTTTATTTCAAAAAGATCAAAGTAAGAACTTTACCTGCAGCTCCATAATAAAGTTTGAGTCCCTGAGGTACAAATTCAATCTCTTGTGTTAACAAGGCTTTGGAGAAAAGACTACAAGGAAAATAACATCTGTTGAACAGGTCTTGGACAGGATTCATTTTGGAATGCAGTGCTGAAGTCCTCCCTCAGCATTGTTAGTTTCTATGCTCAAGGCAAAAGAACAGTGACTTTACCTCAAAACCAGAATAAGGATTAAAATAACATAGAACTTCAAGGCCCATAGGTGACAGATTCCTTCTCCTATACTGATATTCAGCACAACCAAGGATGCTGATCCCTCTTCAGTCATCTCCCATCAGAAGGAGTGGGAATAAGAGCTTCTTTTAAACTGTTCTCTACAAACATGCTTTGAGTAGCAATATAGAAGTGCTTGCAGAGAAATAAGAAGATGCCTTAAAGGCCTTTGTGGAGCAGTGAATGCAATATTTCCAAGTCCTCTGCACTACTTTTGCCATCGGCAGTGATTTAATTGCATAGGGGGAGGAACAGGAAATGCAAGGAGACACTTTGGGGGTCAGTGTATAAGACTGGGTCACAACAGTCATGCTTTCTAAACATGTCCATGGTGTGGGGCTCTGTGGTGTAGGTTTTCTTTCAGAACTATAAACTAAACTGAACAAAACAGTACTTGTGGAGGGCTAAAACAAAGGCTTAACCTTACACAAAAGTGTCAATTGATTTTTACCTTTCAACATTTGGGCTAAGAGTAGCATTGATTACAAATACATTGTACTTTGAAAATGGTAACAGCTGCACAGCCAAAATTTGTAACTGCTCAAAATGTCAGTACATGATGTGATAAAAAGTTTTAAAGCTTTGAAATAAGTCAGAGACAGCAGAAGTTCCTCACAATAACCTGTTATTGAATTGTTAGACCCCATGCATTTTTCAGCAAAAAATTAATCCATTTCGTTCTAACACGACTGATGCTTACATCAGATGCACATTAAGTTGGACTGTGAAGAAACATTTTAGATGAACAAATCTCCGTGTTGTAGTCAAATGATATTTTAAAAAGAAAAAACACTACTGATATGAAGAAATCTCCATTCCCATAACTAGCATTCTTATAGTATGGAATTCCCATAAAAAATTACTTCAACTGTTATATAGTTTCCTGCATATGAATTATTTTCTATTTTAACTAAAAACATCTCAATTTAAAGGTCTAACTGAGACTAGAACCAGATCTTAAATTAAAAAGAAAGAAAGAAAGAAAGAAAAGCAAAAGAGCAAACATTCTTAAATATCTAATCATTCCTTTAAAAATATTTTTGCAGTGTGGGTGGAATTCAGTATTCACATAAAATTGCCCCAGTTTGAAGTTAGCACAGCTAGTGCCAGAAAGATGAGAATTTTCTATCACTGAAAGTCAGCACAAGTGGACTTCAGTTTCCCCATGACAGCTGTGATAGACAATGTTTTAATGAGGGGGTTATAATAACCCTGTGAACTGTGGGACCTGGAAAAATACACTCCTTCTGATTTCTCTCATGCAAAGTGACAATGATAGAAACAGAGGTGTCAGGATGACATACCTTCTGAGTCTGTGGTGTATTGTTTCTGAACTTAATGCTTACTTTGATAAGAAAAAATAATTAAGATAAAAAATTCACAGCTAAAGATATTTTAAACTTCTCTGTTTATATTAACTTCTTATGCAGTGCCATCAAATCTCTCTTGTACTTGAGGTTAATTTAGATTTTTGGCTTGGACGAACAGTTCAGTAGTCATCTATAAAGTATCAATTTAGGTGGGAGAATTTTAGATAAGACATACAATTATCTTAAAGTCTGATTTCACAACCTGTTTGAGGAGAAAAGATACTGCTAACACATCACTATCCTGTGATATCAGATTAGTGCCTATGATGAATTCTTCTCAAGGTGTATTTGTAATATATTACAGTTGTCATTCAGTGATGGATATATTTAGCAAGCGAGCAATTACTCCAAGAAGATTAAGGCTACAGACGTGGAACAAGGATAGGAAAAAAAGGCTGATCATGCAGAAATGTTGAGAGTTCTGTAAAGGAATAAAAATGTAACAGAACGTTTTTAATCTTTCTGTTAAAAGGTATGATATCCCTGTATTTAACTGAATGGGATTTTTTTAAGTACTAAGTAAAGTCTTCCACAGGAACTTTGCTATGAGCTTGTGCTTTCTTGTGCAGTTTGGATTTGAAAGTACAAATGTCTTTTTCATCAGCTATCAAATCTTTTTTTTCTATGTCTATTCATGACTGGACTAGCCTGTAATATGCTGAGTGGGCTTTGTTCAGGAAGATCAAAATTCCATAACTTTCTAGGAACACTGATGAAAACTTTCCTTCTCAAGCACATGCCTTATTTCCTTCTCATGGCTTACTGATGATGTCCCAGTTAAAGGCAGTCAGTACCACTATGCACTGCTATAAATACAGCCTGTTTCCCAAGCATATGAGAAAATAAACTTTAGGACAAACATCTATGGAAGTTAATATTCCTCTTCCCAGTCCCTGTGCTGATCAAGCAATGAACAATGTGACATATTTCTCTCCAGTATGAAAGCTGCTTATGTCATCACTGGGCATCCAACTGTGGTGGTACATGAAAGCTCTTAATATAGCACTTTTTAAAAATACATTTTAGAGCTGGATAAAAACATAAAGGCTCATCCTTTTTGATCATACCTTCTTGTTTGGGAAGGCCTATGTTGGAAGTATTGCATTTTATTTTTGGCAGGGCTTAATTTAGACAGAATGATATCTATTCTATCCAGATGAAGGTAGTTTGACAGTTGTATGCATGCTTGATAACTTTGTAGGGACACAGCAAGAGACATCTGCTGTTCTACAACAAATAATAGCTTGTATTTCTTTGTATTTTTTTTTCCATTGTGTTTTTAAGTGAAACATAACATTTGTATTCAGGGAGTTTTTAGCTAATTTTTTCTGAGATTACCCATCTCTTCTGTATCTGTTCACATGACATTTAAAGACAAAGACTGTTGCAGTGGGGTCTCCGCAGCCTTCCCTGGCAGACAGCTTTGGCCCGTAGAAAGAATCAGAAACAATATTCTTGATAGATGTTCACAGATGTTTTATTCCTCACAACCTCGTGGCTGGGCCTAGCACAGACTGCTGCACAGATTGCTCACAAAAGACTGCCCCAGCATCATGTGAACACCAACCTTAGTACAGGATTCTCTGGGCGGAGTTACATTTGAAAAGACCAATGAGGAACAGGATTTAGGTACAAGAGCATCAGGGAACCTAGAAACCCTGTGTAACCCAACCATGCTTCCACTCCCAAGGCCCAGCCCCCAGGGGGGAACCTCCACAAAAGACTATATGCGCTCTTTAAAGAAAATTTAAAGTAAGCAGAATATCTATTTTTTCCTAAATATTAAAAATACATTGAATACTCTAGTACCACCACAGATTATGTCAACTGTTTCCAGCTTTCTTCATATGGTTTAACTAAAGTCCCTCTGCCTCCCTTGGTCTTCTTCAAGTCTCTATTCAGTTGTTAATAACTCCAGGTCTAGGCTCCCTTTTAATTCTTCCCTCAGTCCTAATAGTGTTACTATTCTCAGACCAAAGTAAACTAACTGCTAAACTCCTCTATGACCCTATAACAAAGGTTCAAAATTGCCTCAGACTACTTTCCAGACAACCTATTGCTAAAAAATACAGTAGAAAAATCCATGTGCTTAGTGATTGCAAGTAGTTTTCCTCTTCTTCAGTGTCTCCCTTGGACACAGCCTATGCTTTGACCTTAGGTGGTGTAACTGCAGTTGGAACAGCTCTATTAGCAGAGCTGGAAGAGCTCTGTGGGTATAGTGCTTCAGCGGAATTGCAGAGGTGACTGCAGATAAACAGATCTGTACATCTGCTAACTTGTGTTAGCTCAGATATACAAGGTGGTCTTATTTGGAGGTGACGAATGATGCTGTTTTAGCCAATGACTTTTGTGAGATACCTGCTCTTGTCTGTGGTATGAAAATTCTGAATCGGGAATTGGTTTGGTTCTAGTCATACCGTTTATTTATAAAGCAAAGTAAAAAAATCCTTCATCAACTTAAAGAATATTTCGTAATCTTATATTTAGTATCCTTCAGACACTTAGAGAATTACAAGCCATATCACCTTGCATTGTAGTCAGGCAGCATTTCTCCAGTTTTAACTCTTATTAGATCATTGACCTGACAGAAGAGAAAACAATTAATATGGCAAGGAAATATCAAAAATCAAAACAGTACACAAATGGGGATTAAAAAGTAAAAAAGGAACATTTTATAAATATATAAAACTGACATTAAAAATAAAATACTTAGAAGACATCTTTTTCCTTATTCCTTCCAGTACTTAGGTTAGTACTGGAACACACAATAGCAACCACAATAGGTTGCTGTTGTGGGCTTGATGAGCCAAGAAAAAGTTGAAGTATTTGTTTACCCTTAGATATATGATTATCTTCATTGAAACTGTGCCTAGATTATCTGAAAAGAATAAGGAGATGCTTAAAAATATTTTTAAATGTTTTATCGGCTCTAGGCCATAAATCTTTGGTCTTTTCAAAAATCAAAGCTTGCAGCAAGCTGTGTAATCTCTTAGGAGAAAAACTTTTTAAACTCGATTTCCACAAGGTCGCCCTATCTCAAGAAAAAAAAACGCCCTAGGAAAAAAATTATAAAGGTGGAAAAAAAGCATAAGATTACTAGTCAAAATATTAAATAGTTAAAGCTTTTCGGCTTAGAAAATACTGAGTGGGGAAAGTCCAGTTTTGAAGGTTTTTTGAAGGTTGAAGAGAAGATGAATGCTCTATATTTCTAACTTTTTGAAGCTAAAATACCACAACTACTAACAGAATGCATAGGCCCAGCCTATTAAATTAGAATAAGATTGTGAACTCAGTTACAGACAAGAAGCTGTTTGTACTATTTGATGGTCTTCTCCAGTTTTAGGTTGTCTCGGGTTCCATACAAGCTATTCTTGCACACTGTTCAGGGAATCGCCTATACATGGGCTGTGTCCCACCCTGAACCTCATCTCTGTGGAGGCCAGTGGGCCCATAATACAAGAGACTAAGAGGGTCCATTGGTGGGACCATCCCTAGGGGAAGAAATCTTCCCCACGTTGGGGAGAACAAGAAGGCTTCTCCCAGGGTGCTTTGTTGTGTTGTGTTAATGTACCCCAGTTCTGCTTTCCCAGTTGGCTCGTTGGCCTCTCTGCCCCTTTATACCTCATATGTCCCTGCCCTAGGAAGTTCTCCCTTCCCCGCTCTCCCACCGGTCCTTGTTCCTTTGCCACTCCCTCAGTGTTCCTCACTGGCTCCCACGCCCTAGCCCCGCCTGTGTACGTCCCCTGTGCCCTCAGAACATTGGTCCCTGATGCTCTCTCTGCCCCTATTGGCCCCATATATAAACCTGGAGCCTCCCATAATTTTTGTCTTTATACCTGGACACCTTCAGGTGTGATTGGGATAAACCCTTCCCATGGAACCCCATACGAAGACCCTTCCCATCTCTGCCATCAACTTGTCGAAGAAACTATCCGGTGTGTGTGTGTGCGTGAGTGTGTTGGCCCTGCTGAGCAGCTTCCTAATTTGCCTGGAGATGCTTTCAGAAGGTCATGGCACACTGTTGCTGTCCGGTGTAGCCTCTGAAAATAGCCTTGGCCCATGGAAGAAGTAGGGACACGATCTTTTAGATGATATTCATTAGGTCTTTATTTCTGGGGTCCAGCCAGCATGGCCGGCCATGAGTGCAGACTGACCCTTCTCCCTGGGAAACACCCATCGTTCCCCAGCCCAGGCCGCACAAAATATCCGATCACAAACAGAACTCGAGAACGTGTGACCTGAGAGCAGGGGTTGGGGACCCCACGCTCCGCCATGCGTCCCCCCAGGCTCCCCTCCCACCCAGGGGGAGCGGGGGGGCGAGCCCCAATAGCACCCCACCATCCAGAGCACCCCGCTGAAACAGATCTCAGCTGGAGGGTTTGTTTTGAAACATTTTGTCTACTCTTCTTGTCATATCACGCCTGGGGAAAGGCAGTGAATACCCTCTGTTTTGTGTTCTAGAGCACCACAGTATTGAGCTTCTTTAGCATTGTACAATCCAGGCTTTACCTTACAGATTCTGAACCAAACTAACACAAGAACAGTTGTCTTAGTGTCATGGGGAACCACTTGTTCAGAAGGTACAAGTTATGTTGTAAGGATGTGATCAAGCTACTCATGAGGCTAAGGGGGTAAGACAAACCATGATATTTGGCTTCAAGTGTAAGTTTCTGACCTTATTGAAACCAAATATTGCAAAGAAAAGAAGTATACATGTGTTCAAGGAGGAATTAGATAATTATATGAGTATGATAAAAACAATGGTTGAGATTGAACTTTCGCTGTGGAATCCGCTAAGCACCTATCAGTTGGAAGAGAGAAGATACTTCAAAGGAAATGTCACTATATGGAAATGTTCCATGGCAAGTGTTTGAGGCACTAGCATGGACCTCTGATCTGACCTAATGATGTTAGACATAAGCATCAATGAATGTCAAATAAAAAAGCTCTTTCTGATCTCTCTCTTTTAGAACTTCTTTTTTTTTTTTATTCCTTTTTGAATGTGTAGAATTCACATGAACTTTGTATTTTTTGAGTTTTACTTTACTTCATTCACAAATTCTCAGATCAAGTCTCGCTTTAATTTCTTTGAACACATCTTTTTTCTGCCAACTCAATAGTATAAGAAGTTCCTATTGCTTTTTTTTTTGTGCCAAAGTTTCTGAAAACAACACCTTAACTATCAAATACCTTGTTCCTTAGAAGATGCATTTAGGCTAATGATTACTGAAGATTTATCCTCCTTCAGTCGTTCAATTAAATTATTTTAAAAATTATTATTATTATTAGTTTTGTTTTTCTTTATTCTTTGTGCTGTAGCCTTTTGGGCACAGATTTGCTGCTCTCCATCACAAGGTACATTTATTCTGCTTTACACTTGGCATCTCACATTCTAAGAATCACATTTTTTTCCCCTTGAAAAGNCAGAGCACCCCGCTGAAACAGATCTCAGCTGGAGGGCTTGTTTTGAAACATTTTGTCTACTCTTCTTGTCATATCACGCCTGGGGAAAGGCAGTGAATACCCTCTGTTTTGTGTTCTAGAGCACCACAGTATTGAGCTTCTTTAGCATTGTACAATCCAGGCTTTACCTTACAGATTCTGAACCAAACTAACACAAGAACAGTTGTCTTAGTGTCATGGGGAACCACTTGTTCAGAAGGTACAAGTTATGTTGTAAGGATGTGATCAAGCTACTCATGAGGCTAAGGGGGTAAGACAAACCATGATATTTGGCTTCAAGTGTAAGTTTCTGACCTTATTGAAACCAAATATTGCAAAGAAAAGAAGTATACATATGTTCAAGGAGGAATTAGATAATTATATGAGTATGATAAAAACAATGGTTGAGATTGAACTTTCGCTGTGGAATCCGCTAAGCACCTATCAGTTGGAAGAGAGAAGATACTTCAAAGGAAATGTCACTATATGGAAATGTTCCATGGCAAGTGTTTGAGGCACTAGCATGGACCTCTGATCTGACCTAATGATGTTAGACATAAGCATCAATGAATGTCAAATAAAAAAGCTCTTTCTGATCTCTCTCTTTTAGAACTTCTTTTTTTTTTTTATTCCTTTTTGAATGTGTAGAATTCACATGAACTTTGTATTTTTTGAGTTTTACTTTACTTCATTCACAAATTCTCAGATCAAGTCTCGCTTTAATTTCTTTGAACACATCTTTTTTCTGCCAACTCAATAGTATAAGAAGTTCCTATTGCTTTTTTTTTTGTGCCAAAGTTTCTGAAAACAACACCTTAACTATCAAATACCTTGTTCCTTAGAAGATGCATTTAGGCTAATGATTACTGAAGATTTATCCTCCTTCAGTCGTTCAATTAAATTATTTTAAAAATTATTATTATTATTAGTTTTGTTTTTCTTTATTCTTTGTGCTGTAGCCTTTTGGGCACAGATTTGCTGCTCTCCATCACAAGGTACATTTATTCTGCTTTACACTTGGCATCTCACATTCTAAGAATCACATTTTTTTCCCCTTGAAAAGCTTTTCATTTGCACGATTGCTACAGCCCATTACTGTGGTCTTCCATCATGTCACATGACAGTCTGTATGGTACTGTGCGGAGAGAGGCTGTTCTGTTTTGAAATACCAAGAATTCTTTTTTACACTAGCTCTAAAATGTTTGCAATACCTCAAATTTTAACCCAAGCAACTCTTACAAAAAAGCAACATAAAAGCCTTAAGACTAGGAGCAGAATTCCACATTCCATTTGCTGCAGTGATAATGCTGATTAATGTGTTATGAATTAAGCTCTGCATAAGGTGTACATAGGCTGTACCTCTTAATCCTGTAGTTCTGGCTCCCTAATTTAAGCTTGGCTTATTGAGAGTTCTTCAGTTCAAATGTTGTGCAGATAGAAAAAAACAAGCAAACGAACAAACAAAATCCCAAACCCCTCAACTGTCACACAAGTTTTCAGGAGAAATATGATGTCAGAAATTAGATATAGAGTGAGATTGGCCAAGATCTTAACCAAACAACTTGCTCAATGGTTTTCGACCTTGGTATTGGATATCTTGATAGTCATATTTGATAATGGAATTTTTGCTGAACTTTTTAAAATTTAATGAGTTAGATTCTCTATTGACATTACAGAATCATGGGATGGTTGAGATTGACTCTGGAGGTCATCTGATCCAACCCACCTGCTCAAGCGGAGGCACCCAGAGTGAGTTGCCAGGATGATGCCCAGACACTTTGGAATATTTCCAAGAATGAAGACTTCACAGCTTCCTTGGGCAACATGTGCCACTGCTTTGTCACCCTCACATTATGAAACTGTTTCATTATGTTAAGATGTAACCTCCTGTTTTTCAATTTGTGCTCATTGCCTCTTGTTCTTGAGGCAACTTGTCCAGAACTTAGCTCTGTCTCCTTTACTTTTACTTTATACACATTGGTGGGTTTTCCTCTGAGCCTTCTTTTCACACTCAGCAGTCCCCTCCCTCAGTCTTTCCTCATATGAGACAGGCTCCAGCCCATAATCATCTTAGTGACTCTTTGCTGGCCTGTCTCCAGTAGCTCCACATCTCTCTGGCCCTGGGGAACTCAGAACTCTGTATTTCAATATACCTTCTCTTCACATTTCAGCTTTGCTGGGGCTCCGTGTTCATCCACACAGGTCTTCTGATATTTTGGTTTCCTGCTCATTGGGATGGATGGCTCTTGAGCTTGGAGGAGGAGATCTTTGAATACAAATTAGCTTTCTTGGCCTCCTTTTCTCTCCAGTGTCAATGGTCCATGTTTATTACATGGTCATGCTTATTTAATCCAGTATTTATTTCAATGTTTAATTCATCCATGTTTATTTAACCCATCAGGTGGTCCATGTTTACTTCATAAACATAATCCTGTTAAAGTATCTATCTTCCTAAATTTTGAAATTACATTGTATCTTTTCAATAATAGCATTCAATTACTTTTTTTTTCTGGTTAACAGGTAATTAAGTAAGAAAGGACTATTGCCTATATAAAACTTGTATTTTATTAAAACCTCCTTTCTGTTATTCACACTGCATACATGTTTTAAAGAGGAGCCCAGTGATTCATACAGGACTAATTAGTGGTTTAATACCACATGAAAATCTATAGAGACACCTTAAATTTACACCACTGTACAAGAGATCCGAATTTGGCTTTTGGTATTTGTCATAAAGAGCAAGACAAATGGCAGCCTCACACCAACCTAATCTAAAGATAAAAAGCATTCATTCCAGTCCATGATTTCAATACTAAAGCAGTGCATGGGGAAAGGTCATCACAATTAAAGGCATAATGTAACACTGAAACTCTGAACAAGTGTTTGTGCTGCTTCTCTATCTCAAGATTTATGTGATTGACTCTTAATTGGAGACCTAGGGTTTCATTTCACAGCTTGGGCAGACAGGCTATTAGATCTCAAATGAACAGGGAGAAAATAGCAATACTTTGTGTGCATGTAATAGAGAATTAAGATACTTTTCGACCTTCTGTGATGATTCATTAAAGAAAAAAGAACTTTAAAATGCAGAAATTCAGTATATTTGGTATAAGAATTGTGTATTACTTTATGATGGCAAACAGGACAAAACTAAGTCTTTAACACATGTCCACACTGCCACATATGAGCATTATGGGAATGTGGGGATGGACGGGGGACACTGGCATTCCAGCAAACTGATGGCCGTTTCTTGCTGGTTTTTGGATATAAAATAGCTGCCCAGTAAAAAATTCTATTGTCGGTTTAAGCTTCTTTGGATACCACCAAGCGTGGAAGTATAAATGGTTGCTTAGTTATACTTGGTAATTAATGTAAGGCTGGATGACAGGATGTCATTGGTCTGCCAAAACTGTGGGACTGGGAACCTTCAATCCAGCTGCCTATATCCTACCATCCAAAGCCCAGCAAGGTGAATTATGATGGGAGCCAGAGTGGTGCATGTGACAAATCTCCAAGGCCTTTCTGGATTGCTTTCCTCTCTATCCATGTTAGTGAGAAAAGATTCTTACTCTGCAGAGTGAAGACTGCCTTTGCAACTATGTTGATTCTACTGTACAATAAAAGCATAAATAAATCTTACCACATTGTAACGTGCTGTGACATTGTACAAAGTTTTTTTGTCTCCTTTATTTTTCTTTTTATTTTTTTCCTACAAGAAAGTTGATTTCATTCAGAAGAAACCTGATTATGAAACATAATATGTTCAGTCTTAGAATGATTTTTCCAAATTTATGGTAAAAGAAAAAAAAAGTGCAAGCAGCTCCAGACTACATCTGTTGTAATGTAATGAGGCCCTCACAAATTCAGCGGCCTGGGGCAAATGGCTTATTTTTCTTGCTTCTTTCATATGTAAGTAACTTCTTTCAGCTCAATAACTGAGCTTCTGGGCTTTTACTTTTAATGCCTTTCATTTGGTTTCTGAGGCTTCTATTTTCTTTCAGCATATTCCAAGGCCAATAAGATAACAACTTTCAGAAACGTAATGAGCAAACTTCTCAGCTTTGCATTTGCTGAACTGCAGTTGGGGATGCTCAACAGAATATTAAACTGGAGAGTTATTATTCCACTATATCATCTCCACACTTCAGATGAGACACACAGACACAAAAAAAAAGGCGTATCAGTGTGGCAACTGAACTGTGGGTGGATAAGCATAGCTAGATAGTCTGGAGCTGAAATCTAAATCCATCAATCAAATAAAATTAAAACCATAGTCAGCACCTTGTGTCATAATCTCTGTGAAGAGATAATCAAACCATTTGCTTCAGGTGGGAAGAAGACAAGTGTGCTTAAACAATCTTGTGCTATTGATCCAGTGCAATTCTGAAAGCAGCCCCTGCAGTGTAATCTCTAAAGCTTGACAGGCTGCATTAGCAGATACAGTGAGATCAGTGAGATTACCTTCCACATCAGTTAAATAACATAAATAAAAGATGAAATAATATCATTCTTTAAAGTAGGAAAATAATGAATTAGAAAATACAAAGAGAGTATGCATATGCCTTCCATCAGTGAAATATCTGAGTACAACACCATTTTGAGTATAGGAAGCTCACACATTTGGTAGGATACTGCTTGGCAGATGTGGGAACTGAGCCCCAAAGATCCTCATCAGGCCATGTAGCCTCTCAGAATGCCTGCATCAAAAAACTGAACTATCTTGCTCAAAAGCCAGGGTACACAATTATTTTTTCCAATAACCCCTTACTGACAAGAACAAGGAAAATATGAGTATTGATTGCGATTTCTGATCATTTTAAAGATAATATTACCAAGCAAAAATCTTAACTACTTAATTTCCTGTTTAAGTGAAAACATCAGTAAAATGATATTATGAAAAATTCAGCAACTAGCTGCAGGTATAGACACTCACATATCTCTGGGTTAAAATATGAATTGCAAGTAGACTGGGAAAAATGATGCCACACACAGTTCTGCTGAGTTACCTTGCTACATGAATGGTGCAATTTGACAGAGCTTGGATAATTTTTTGTAGAACTCTGCTGCTTTATACAAGAAGAAAAATTGACTTTTCAACTTCACTGACTTTATATTTTATTTATTCACTGACTTAATTTATATCACCAAGTTCACAGCATCACTGGACTTTCAAAGTTGAAACTCTAATAAAAACTATTCACTTTCATATTCTGTGCACTTACAGCCATAGAAAACAGCAGTTAAAGATTTTTTTCTTATTGCAGTTACATTATGTAGGCATTTATTATGTATGACAATATCTTGAAGGGATAAATCAGTAAAATTTAATTTGGTCACTCATGACTGTAAGGGTAAGAATACCTGAAGTCAAGTGTTTCTTTCAGCTTCATAAGCTAAATGGACTTTGGTTTTCGTCTGAATAAAAACTGACTTCTTGTGATTTCCATTCCACCTACTTATTTTAGGGACAGCATGGAATGAAGTTCAGACAATGTCCCTTTTAAATTACACCAGAGCTGTGTTTGTTTGAACTATTAATAAACACTGAAACAGATGAAACTGAAAGAGAACTGGGACATTAAGTAGTTTAAAAATGGCCCAACCTTCATACCACCGTTGAAATTATTGCTATATTCTTCAAATCCCATATCCTTCCAGCTTCCTGTTTTCCCTTCCTAATGTTTGATTTTAAACAGGTGCACATTTCACATAGAGGAAGGGGAATATAAGACCACAAGCTTCATTAATGCTTTCATTATGTGACAAATTCATCACAACGTTTACAGCCACTGTAGGCTGCCTCCCCATGGGCCTGATCTGAGGGAGAAGAAAAATTCTGTGCTATGACTCCAGAGCATGTACTAGACCCAAATCATCTTGGGTTGCCTGTGATTAAAAAGAAAGAGAAAACCACTGACAGTGAGAGCCATGCTCGAGGAGGTACTCAGTGCCAGGAGAGGCCGTGTGAGGAATTTGTTGCAGAAAGCCTTGGAGCTGGGCATGGGAGAATGCTTGTCCAGCTGCCTGCAGATGAGGTCCTTGGGACACAGAAATCCCTGGAGCAGCTGTGGGGGAGCAAGATGTTTCCTCATGCTGCTTTTTACTTGCCATTTTTACACTTGCTGATACTGAGGAGCTGTTTAAATCCTTATTGTGTATTTCACAAAAATGTGTCTGCAAGGAGCCTTTCCTTGTGATGGGCATACTGGAAACCAGCACTGAAGATTTCTATTATTTAAATATTTTTATGATGCCATTTTACTAGCTCTCCTTCTCTACAGTGCCAAGCTTCTATTTCTGTCACTTTTTCTAACTCTTTTCTGCATTTATCAAGCCATATTCCTTCTCTTAAGTCATCACATTAAAAAATTTCCTCTGTAAAGATATATTTGTCTTCTATATTTGACAAAATAACTGAGGATGAAGACGTATGGTAAACACAGAGAAGATTCTAAGATCACATCCTCGTAGGAAAAGCAAAGCTTTCCTCTTGGGTTTTGCTATCAAACAGATGAAAATTAACTAAACTGAGAGACCGTTTTAGTCCTTGAAAATGCATTAGTTAGAATGGGCAGAATAAAGACTGCACATGAAACATTCTGCGTGGGAGATTTCACAGTACACTGATCATCCAGAGTCCTGTCCTTGATTCTCTATGAACAGGCCAAAAGGTTTTGCATACTAATGCTGGTTTTTTTTATTATGACAGAATGATTTTCACCAGGCAGTGATCAGTCATGTCTTCCATGTTCGGATTTTCCGTGAACTGTACTCTGAAATGTATTAAACAGGATTGCTACTAAGGTTTGTTTTCTTCCAGTTTCAAATGCAATTATTTCAGTTTGTTGTGGACATTTTGTCAATACAGTTATGTGGAAGTCCTGCTAAAAACTCTACTATACCTTTGTAATTGAATCAGAACATGTTGTCAGTTTGCAAGGAGAAACTTCTGCCAATTTTGGTGGGGAAAACTGCTTGAAAATTGCTTCTATGACATGCCAATAGAAAATAATATTAATGGATTAAGTAAGCAGACAGCTAAGCATTCTTGGGAGAGGAACAGAGGGTGAAGTTTCTTTTCAGGTTTTCTAAGACTAGATCTGAATATCTGCTGTAAGAGAATACAAGAGTGGATAGACCATTTCACTGATCCCATTTAACTTTTTTTTTCTCTGTAATATATTTTAGCTGGCCTGTGGTGCTCTATGGCTCCTTTAACTAGAATAACTTTGCATAATGTGCTAACTCTAGCAAGATACTGAATTCTGTAAAAATAGCCTTACCTTGAATTGCTGAATGCAAGGTTATATAAGTTCTTAAATATGGGATAATTATTCTGCCACAGGATCATCAGTGGCCACATGTGCTTCACATAAGTGAATGCAAGATATAAATTCACTGTGTTAAGAAGAAGTCTCTAATGAGCTCTTAAAATTTTAATACCTGAACAGAAAATGTGTACTGCACACACACCAGCTAAGGACAAAATTGCTAAACTTGGTATCAAGAAAATCTTCAAAAGAAGAGGAAAGTGAGAACATGTGAAATAATTGGCTAATTCTCTGACAAATTTCAATACATATCTATGAATGGGGTGAAAATGGTCCCCTTCCCCTCAAACTTCTGCTGTTGC
The DNA here is from genome assembly GCA_013397175.1 of Platysteira castanea. Classification (NCBI taxonomy): domain Eukaryota; kingdom Metazoa; phylum Chordata; class Aves; order Passeriformes; genus Platysteira; species Platysteira castanea. The sequence goes on from VYXC01005338.1 coordinate 710,271, forward strand.
AACAGCCCATAGCCATGAGTAACTTGGCCACACAACCTCACAAGGAGTTTGCCTTTGGGAAATTCATATTTAACAGAGAGGAAGGGAGAAGGCATATATGAAAAATCAGGAGCACAAAGGATCATTCAACAAAAGCAAACTTGCAGCTTTGCCTGTTTACAATGGGACTCTTTTTTATTCAATCACAATCTGCACAGCAAGTAACATATGGGCTGGGGGCGAGGGGGCATCATTTGGCATCTACTGACTAGTTTGATATATAGCACATTTTTTTCTATCTTTTCAATACATATGATGATGAAAATTATTTGAAAATTAATGGGCAGATAACTGACCCATTTCTTTTTGCCTTGCAGTTTACTGCACCTGACTGGGGAGAAGGGAAGCATGAAATAATTGCAAAATTCTTAAGGACACACTTTCAACTTGATAATCAGAAAGGAATACTATCAATCAATTACATTTTCTGCTAGAATGCTCTAATGTTATAGGAAAAAAGCTAGAGAAAAGACTTGAAAAATGGCAAAATCCTCTAAGTACCTGTCTGATTCATATTGACCAATGTCACTGCACTTAGACTACTTCTGGTTGTGGAAACTGCCTGGACCATTTTGTCAATCTGAAGAAAATCTAGTTCAGCTCCAAAAGGAACAGAAGTTTGGAACTGAATTAGAGTTAAATTTTTGTAGGGAATATATTTAGACAAATTACACAAATAAAAGCATTTAAAATAAAAATTTTGCACAAATTTATTTTCAAAATCCCAATTTTCTGAAAATTTCAAAAAGCTATGAGTATTTTTTTATTATTTTAAAATAGGTTATTTTCTAGTGCAATAACAGCAAAAATACTCTTGAAGTTTTAGTTCAGGTCAGGTCAGTGCAAATTTCTAGTAATACTTAATCGTGACAATGTAAGTGCAATTTGTTCATTGTCTGTGTGTTAGCCCTGGAATTAAATGTAATGTTCAAAATACAGATAAAAAATATGAATAAAGGGCTACTCTTTCAAACTAAATATCTGTGTTCTTTTTAATATTTTGTTCTTCTGTACATAAGTGTTTTCATAAAATGGTATTTGACCTGTGACATGCATGTAACATAGAAAAGAAAACTAAAGATGAAAAATTATTAGAATCAGCTATTGTGTTAACATAATTTAAAAATAAAACTAGTTCTAGTGTCCACACATAATCCTTCCACTCTTGTTCATATAGTACGTTCCTTAGCCAGAAAGACAGATTCTGTAAGGGTTTATCACCACGTTGTTAATCTGACCTTCAGCTCACAGATTCTTTCATAAGTTTTTTATTTTATTCCTTGCTAAATGTTTTAGAGCTCTAAATAATTATCTTCTCACCTAAATTTTAAATATTTATAGACTATTTTTATATGTACCTGCACCTATTGGCTGAAATAAACATGAAAAGACTGTATGGGGCTTTTGTTATTAATTCTGACTGCAATTTTTTGTAAGCTTTGGTCATTTTAACAATAGTGAAAGCACAAACAGTAGCATCTGCCAGAGAATATTGTGAGTGGCAACGCATGTCAGATAGCAGACAAGTGTGGAAGACATCTTAGCAGTTCAGAATTACATTTTTACATAATAATCTCACTTTGTTAAGTTGAAATCTTTGAGTCTGAATGACAGTTCTTGAAATTCACTTCACTTTTATTATTGAATGCTGTATTTTTTTTTTTAGGTGTAATAAAGCTCTAGATTTCCAGCTCTAATTATTTAATTACTGGGTCTAGCATATGACAGATATAATTTATGAAAATAGATTGCATTTAATTATTCAGGCAAGGTCTATTCATTATATTCTTCTTGAAAATGCAGATAGAAAGCCCTTAAAAATTTGTAATAGAGTGCTTTAAGCTGTTAAGCTCTTCACTACTGTCCCCATCAGGTGTTGTAAGTTCAGAGGTTTTTCATTGTGTGACCTGAACCTGAAGTGTGTTCTTTTAGGCAGGGACCAACATCTCGTACACCTGCAGAGCATGGAGGAGGCAGTCAATTGAGTAAACAGAAAGAGGAAAACAGACAAAAAGATGCTGTACCTACAAGCAGGTAGGTCTCCAAGTATACTGGAAACAGTTCTCAAAGGTTTTTTGTCAGAGGACAGTGAAAAGGAGAACCCATCAGCCCACAGCTGAAGGTTCTCTCTGCTCATGCGAGTCAGTTACCCAGTGGTCAATACAAGACAGAACCAGGAAAAAACTTCTTTTTCCTGCCTTCTCCCCACCCTATTTAGGCACAGAAAAAGACAGGATGGAGTCTTGCCAGTCTTGCTCACTGTGCCTGAAAGGACTCATGTACAGTGTGGGCACGGTGAGACGCTGATCCCCTGGGATGAGCTGCCAGCTCACCTGGCTGTAATCAAAGACATCTCTTCCTCTGCACTTTGGGCAGGACTTTTAGGGCTGGTTATCCAAAGCAAGTAAATTGGTAAATGTTGTTATACTGCTAATCACTGGCAAAATAAAATACACAAAAGTGACCTTTGGATTTTTGTTAAAACATCAGTTCAAATAGAAAAGCTGGGGAGACATGCAAATGTAGTGGCCACTCACAAGCCTTGGGGTCTCCGTTTCTATCTGAATTTTATTCCTGAAATGTTTGTGCATTGCATAATTCAACCCAAACTCATGGCAGTCACCTTTAACAGGACAAAAGACCTCAGGAAAAACAGAGATTGCAAGAACTGCCTTCTGTGATTGAGAATGAACACAAAAATGTCTGGCAACTTTCCAGAATTACTTGTGCCTAAGTGGAACTGGATGAAAGCCGAAAAATCTGGCAGCTTTGCTCTGAACACAAATATTATCACACAGCTCTCATCATAACTTTATAAAAGATAAAGCCATACCATGGGAGCAAAGATATCATCCAATTACAAAAACACCATTATTTTCTCCTTTTTCCTAGCAAAAGCTAGATAGCAGAAACTACTCTTTTGACTGTGCATGGGTTTAAAAACAAAGCCAAAATCTTTCTTACTGGAATTGTATCTCAGGTGTTTCTTACCACTTCTCTTGTTCTGCAAAATATGTATCTGCCTCAGCTTCGACAAGTGCAGTTAGGTGAACTTGTCAATGCTGAGCATTTTAGCTGATCACCTGTATTCAACTCATTTTTAGCTCAGCACTTTAAAATTGGATTAAGTGATCTTCTAGTTCATAGTCTGTGTGCTCAGTATGTTTAAGGATGGACTATCAGCACTAAATCTTGATAAAACTATTATGGATAAATCCTCAGAAGAACAAATAATACTTTTTCCTGCTGCTTCTTAATATGTGTGACTATAAACATGCATTTCTACTCGATTGCAACTACTCTATTCATCCAGCTTTAAGGTGCCATTTGTAATGGAATCAGTAGAAACTGAACCCAAACAACTGAGAGTAGAATTGCTCCAAATTGCCTTAGTCTCAAATCGAGGAGGATTTACCTATCATTTATGTTGCACAGTCAGGTGGCCCTATTTCCTAGCCCTGCAATCAGAAAGCTATTGACTAGCAACAATAGTTTTCACTTCTTATTACAGTAATGAATGTCCACTGCAGTACAGGGGGACTTTTTGCTGGGTTTTTGTTGTTGTTGTTGTGGTTTAGGGTTTTTTGTTTTGTTACTGTTGGTGGTGGTGGTAGTGGTGTTTTGTTGTTTTGTTGTTCTCTTTTGTTTTATAAATTACAGATGATTCAGTGAAGTAAGAATAGTGAATTTAAAGATGAGGAGCTTAGGCATGAAATCTTCCACCTTTCCAAAAACCTTTCTTTCAATTGTGAATTATAATGATTTTATGTTTTGGCTTACAGAACTGGTAGCTCTTTAGGAGAATTTAGTACCTAGGCTTCTTTAAAGGTATATACCTAATTGTATGCATACAGTACTGGTTTGCTGTTTTTCACTCTATAGTAAAGCATCTCATAGAGATCACCCTAGTTTCTATTTATTTGCTTGTTTATTTTTAATCTCACAGGAAAGTAATTCCCAGGCATATGATTTTTTTACAGGGTCAAAAGTAGGTGAGGTGAGTCCCATGATGACTCTATTTTCCATTCCTGAAACCATTTCTCCACTTTTCCTTTCTCTTGTGGCTCTAGAATTTCCATCAAAAAATAAGGCACAGTCCCTCAATTTGAAACTATGTGGCACTCAGTGTAATGGGAAACAACCTCAATATGTGTTTTTCATACTGCATAACAATTAGGAAAAAAAAATGTTTCAGGGAAAAATAATCTAAACCAAAATGAATAAAGACAACAAAAAGAAATATTAAGACTTAAGACAGTAATTTTATAGTGTCACTGATCTGTGCATATTGCAATGCACTACCCTTAGTGCAGAAACCTTTGTCAGAAATTTTAACATGGAGATGCTGCAGGTTGTTGTTCCATTCTTCATTGTAAGTTAGTTCTATCATGATCTACTTGTTACCTAGGAAACAGATTTATGAGGAAAGTATGGGTGATTGTGTAAGGAATGATTCGGATTTTTGCTTTTAGGGTGAGGGTTATTTTCAATTTTTCAGAGGCTGAAGTTATATTTATATTGCTAGATGTCAAAGAATTTGCAAAATTCTTCTAGGCTTTCATATTAGTTTAGGTATATTATATTATTCTACATTAACAAGACATAATAAGAGACTAAGATTTTTTAAAGACTCCTAATAAACTGTGCAACCATGTACAGATATTGAGCAGCTCATTATCAACACTGTCAATGTCACTGATTTATTCTTGCTATGATTATTCATAATACCACAAATTTTCTAACAGCTTTAGCTATCTATTCATAAAAACCATGGATTTCTACTATAAAAACTCAGGTGATAAGAGATGTCTTGTATTCAGCTTCCAACCTGTGTCACATTAGATTCTGGTGATTTCAGTACAGCTATTTATACCACAACAAATCAGTTCTTCTCAAAGGAATTCACGTATTGTCTTGAGCAATGTGGCTTAGTATTGATATAATTCCTTTTTCACTTGACTCAGAAAAACTAAAATTTTTATGCCATAACGGGTTGTTCTGAGTTAATAAGATGTTGAACATGAAAATTTCTGTTAAGAAATATACATCTTTTATCTATTAAAGAGTGCATGTATTACATCTGTTATTTCTTTTAAAAATTGAAACCCACATATTAATTCATCAAAGTTTTCCAATGAAAGGAGTATCAGACATGTTAGCATTAGGAAAAGTGAAGTATAGTATCCTATAAATTTCAAGTAAGATTTTGAGTACTGAATAATTACTCATTTGGCAAAAACCCTTTTCTTTATAAAATTTCTTTACTCTGCCTGGCTATCTACTTTCATTAACTCAGTATCTGCAACCAGCATGGATAATGTGTCTATAATGCATTAAGACACAAGGCAAATTAGCACATTTGCTATAATTTAAATTCAGTAAATTCCTAAAATAGCTTCCTACAAATGCTACTGAAGCAAAGCAGAGAGGCCAAAAAGTGTACTCCCATATGTTGAAAAACCTGCACATAGTTTTTATTTATTTTATCACTTGCCAATAATATGACTGTGCAAAGCTTATGGTAATAAAAATATATAATTCAAGCCTCATTATCTGAGTTAATTATTCAAAAATTATTTGAAATTTCAAATAGTGCAAGAAATTACTGTTTTGCAGGATTGGAAGGTCATCCAAAAATACTGAAAATTCGCAACCTCCTCCCTTTTTTACCATTTATATGGAAATTTGGGAGACTTCACAGAGCTCTAGTTGCCATTCCTATGGTTTTACTTCCATTTTTCTCCTCAGTATCATTTTTTCATAAGTTACCTAATGTCGCGGTGAGCTCTGATGAAGGTGCCACGACCCTCCCGAAAGCGTCTACGCAGGGCGAGCCGCTCCGGCGGGGCCCCTGCACTGCAGCTGGCGAGCTCGGATGTACCAACAGCTCCCATCCTTTCCTGTTTGCTGAGCCTCCATAAGGGTGGGCTCGCCGGAGGGAGCAGCTCAAAAGGGACCAGGTTCTCACAGGAGCGAAGGCAGGCAGCATCCGTCTCAGCCAGAGAAGCAGCCAGGCACACACACACACACAGGTGGACGACAAAAGAGTCGGGAAGGGTCCTGGCATCGTGTTTTATTGGTGAGGGGCTGAGGACAAAATGGAGGCTAGGGTTCGGGGGTTATATATGGGGTCCGAGGGGTGGGCAGAGCATTGGGACTAGTGGTGTCAGGGTGCAGGGGTGGTACAGAGGCAGGACCAGGGCAAGGGAACCAGTAGGGATACCGCGGGCCAGGGACGAAGGTACGAGGGTAACGGGGAAGCAGGGAAGGGAGAACATTCTAGGGTACGTACATGTAAGGTATAAAGGTGCAGGGAGAATGACAAATCAATCAAAGGAACAGAACTGGGAGCATAATGTGTCCTAGGAGAAGCCTGTCACTCAAGCCTGGGGGAGGACCCCCCGCCACAGCCCCCGGGTGGGCTGGGTCACAGCAACATAATCAGTTTTGAATAAAAAATTCCAGGGGTAATGTCTATATGGTATTATTTCATTTTCTTTAAGCCTTCTAAGATATTTATGGTGGTTTTAGACTTCAGTGATAAAATGTTTGGACTTACTGAAAACTATAAATTTAGGGATTGCACTTTTTTTTTGGCCTATAAATCTCAACTGAGATGTAAAACAGTCTTGTATCATGAAAAGAAAATCAGTTCCGTGTTTATGTAAGTTACAAGCATTTCAAACCCTATGCATGAACGAAGACCACTTTTTTGTTCTTAGACACGGAGATTTAATGAAACAAGGAACTTGCCTAATGCAATCTTTGGTATACTTTTGTTAAGAACTGAAAATGAAGTGTGCTTGTTTTATTTCTATGTAGCACATTTTGTTTTAATTTAAGAAAAATCTTCAAGGTTTAGTTCTATTATACATTTGGTTATACTCTGGATTTACCCTTAGATGTCCACAGCACAGGACTGTGAATCATCTTCCACTGTTATATAGAAAGGATACATGTCATTCACAAAAATAACTGACCTTTCTTCTATAAAATCTGTTACATCTATTTTACCTTTTATGCCTCCATTTCCCATAAAAAACACCAAGAAAATTGCAAAATGCAAAGAAAGTACAAACAAAACTGGTGTGATTGCAAAATGAAGAGGTGGAATATAAAGCATTTAAAGTCTGGGAAATTGCTGTTCTTTTTAGTGCAGCATTATTTTGGGGTTATTCCATATGCACCTCCTTTTGGATATAAACTTTGGTGGTTTACAATTCATTATCTAATATCACCACCATACATGCATAGGACAAAGAACATTCCTAAGAATTTTTTTTTTCTTATTTTAACTTTTCTATTTTCCATTTTAAAATGTGGTATCCTTTTGCATTTACAGCTGTGCACTTGAACCACACCCACTAGGAAAATTAGATGTGTGGGGTTTGGGATATTTTAGTTGGTTTTTTAAGCTAAAAGGAGATCAGGTTTTTGGATCAGTGTACACTGTTTATCACTTTTATGGGAAGGAACAGAGCTCCTCCTAAAAGCTTTTGCTTGGATCCAACATTCCACAGGCAGCAGGGCTGGGCAAGGCACACCTTATCCCAGCCACTTCTCTTTGTCCTCCCCAGTGTTCCACATGGATGGAACACAAAGTCACAGATATCATCTCTGCGTCTTCCTGAGAAGTCTCGTTTGTAGTTTGGCCTGGCCAGTTAGCTCTGGCAAAACTTTCTTCACTGTGCTCTCACACCAGGGAATCTGCCCCTGTAACCAAAACCATGATAAAAGCAGCAGGACTGTGTCTAGTATAATTAAGAAAAACTTTTTTTATTGAGGACTTAATTCCAGGCATCAGACAATTTCAGAACTTTTTTTTTTTTCATTTTTCAGTCTGAAATTTGTTTTAAGTGAGAAACAGAATGTCATATTCACTTTTCTATTCATCTCCCTCTCCCACCCTCTTCACCCTCTCCCACCATCTCCTCTTCCCACCCCTTCCTTCCCCTTCTAATTCATACAGAGAAATGGATTTGGAAGTAATGGTCAAAAGGGTAAGTACTGGATATATCAGAATTAAATTTACCTGCTGCTGTCTTTCTCTTGTAGAGGACAGTAATTTTTTTGTACATTAAATTAAGCTATTGGCTTTTGGGATTTGTTTTACAATGGTTTACCTTTTAAAGAAAAAAATCAAATAAGACAATGATTTAGCACATGTAAACATGTGTTTTAGGAAATAATTAAGAAATTCCCTTTGATATAATTATCTGTTCATGAGAATAAATTTTATTGTCTGTTTTTTATTACTGGTAAAATCAATTATTGAGAAAAATAACATTAATTACAATTAGAAATACCACACTTGAAGCATTAGTTCATTACTGCAGTATCCCACAAATGTAATACTAGATTGCACCACATTTACTCCAGAGTTATTCTTTTGTGCAAAATTCAGTCTGTTTTTCTGTTACCAATATCTTTAACAATGTAAAAAGACTACAGACTAGAACATTACACCCTATGAGATAAGGAAGCAATTTGCTCAGATGTGTGAGTGGAAAATAACCCAACATATGAATTGACTGCAGTATTTCTGTGAGTCAGCTTTAAAAAGGTGATTGCTACTAAAAAAAATACTTTTTTTTTTTTAATGGGTAGAATATAGTGGAAAGAAATCAACAGTTATATCTGCTGAAAATCAGACCACATCAAATACACCACCCCTTCTGATATCTTTAGAAAAGAGATTTTAATGTCCATTTACAGTTCTGAGAAGAAGATGGTCCCTGATCTCATCTGCACCCTAAACTGGACCTTTAACCGCAGTAGTGAGGAGTGACATTAAGTGGAATTCATAAACTGGATGTTGCTTTCTCTCTGAAAAAAGATATAGAGGGGTTTTTTAGATATAGAGGGGTTTTTTCCTACCTTGTAGGACATTAATAAGCTTATCTGGTCAGCAGAGTGAGAAAAAAAAAATCTCTGGATCTCTGGATTCCCCACAAAAAGCATGAGAAAAATCCTCAAAGCTTATTTTCTTCCTCTTCGTAACAGAACAAATGCTGTAAAAAAATGAAGAGTTCGGCAACTGAAAGAATGTATCGAATTACTACCAAAAAAAAAAATCAGAAATGACACAAACACTTTCTATCACCCTTTCTGAGAGACAGAAGAAATGTAGACATATTTTGTTTTTGTGAATACTGAAAAACAAAAACCTTTCAGACTTGCTGATACCATCTCTAGGTATCTTTATTTCCTTGAGAGAACTCTCTCTTTCTTCCTCTCTCAGATGATAACCATTCTAGAACAACTTTTTGTTGTTCTTGGTGAATTAGAACTCTCTTGAGATTTGATCAAATTAGTATTTTGTTTTCTGCTTTAACTTTTCCTAAATAAACTGTCATGGTTTTCACTTATGGTAGGCTTCCTCTGGGTGTTTTAAGTAACTTAAAAGTTCAAGTGTTGCTCTCCTACTCTCCTTTATGCGTGTTTCTATAATGTTTTCAATAAGTTACCACTATGATCAATGCTGCATTCTGCTGTAATATTTTCACCAGGTTCTCAATTATTTTTTTTAATCAAGCAATCCAAAATATCCCTCTAGTTCTGCTTCCTGTCAGCAAGCAGAGTGTGATATTCACTCTTAATATTATCCTTGAATATAATGATCTTTGGGTTTGGTGATCTACATCTGTGGAGCTTTTCAAGACCCATCTGTATCAATCCCTAAGCGACCCCATCTGAACTTTCGTTGACCCAGTTCTGAGCACCTCCTGGAGTCCCTGTCACCCCAATGACTCTGTGATGCTGTGATTTCCTGAGTGAGGGCAAGACCCTGTGACTTCTCTCCCTGTAGTCTTTCCTTATGTTCAGAATAAAAAGAGGGCAAAAAAAGTCACTGAAGATTCCAGAGCATATTGCTTAGTCAATTTTCCTAGTTCTCCAAATTTCTCAATAATCATAGTTGCATAATCTCCTATGCTTTGACTGGCATTCGAAAAAATTTGGTGCAACTCATCATCATGAATTGAAGATTTGTAAATATGTATGCTAACTTTATTGTCCGTCTTCTTTTGTTATTACTAGGAGACTTTCAGGATGTCTATCCTTCATTTTTTGAAGATACAGGAAAAATATGTAAGTGAATACCTCTTTTTATATTTTCCATTCCTTCATTTGCCCTGATGGAGTGACTATCAAATAAGTTTCATTTGTTTGCTCATTAATTTGAGATTTTTTTTACACTTACCTTGCATTTCCTTAAATTCTATTGAGAACAATTATTAAAAAAAAATTTTGCATGTATTTTGTATAAAAATAACTACTATAATAAATTATCACAGCTTCCAGTTCCACACAACAAATTTGTGGAACGTTTTTAGAAGCCACTTTTTGAGAGCACAAGTAAAAAATATTAGGTATAATAAGAAATCAAAAAGATATTACTCAGGGAGATAGTAAAATATCTAGCCTAAATCTATCAATAACAACATGAAGTACCACTTCAAACATTACAAATGGCCTAAGACAGACTCTTTCTTAGGAAACTATCATTCAAAGTTTAATTAGGTCTTGATATTTTAAAATTTGTCTAACATTATGACTCTTTGGGGAAATACATATGGTTTCATATCCTGACAGGGAATTCTAACAAATATTTCAAAATAAGCATATTAGAAAAACTGCCTTCCCCAAATGTATCTAATTTGTGCAGAACAAATATCTGTAGGTATATAGTTCCTGTAAAATTATTATAGTCTTCTTTAGTACATTTGCTCTCATGATGAAAGGATTTTTCAACAAGAAGACTCATACACAGGTTATTGTGATACCATTCCTCCTTCTGCCCTGGAGGTAACCTCCAATCTCCACCTGCTTAGTTTTAGTGAAACACTAGAGAAGTCCAGAACAGAACATTTTTTAACTGCACAAGATAATTTTGTTTAAATAATGTCTTTTTTTTTTCCTCAGGAAACCACTGTGGATTCCATGTCCTTTGTTGCTCCACTCCCATTGACTGGTCAGCCAACACCTGTTCTTTACTGCAGTCTGCACTGCAGGGTAGCCACAGGTTGCTTCACTGCTGTTGCCATTTTTTGTTGTTTTTTACTGTAGTTGCCTTAATTCTTTAACATAAAATGAGCAGAAATGGGAGCACAAGTACTTTGCCAGCAAAATACTGAGTCTGATCTTGCTCTTGCATATTAGAAGTTAAATTAATATGAATTGGAAGTAAATTATTTTTAGGGGTTTTTTTGTGCTTGTGAAAATATGTTTCCCCCTAAATATCTCTTTGCTAATTTTAATCTTGTGCTTTATAAATTCTGAAATTCAATGCAATTTGAGAGCACTTCCTTATTTAGAATGCAGCCATATATGCCACCAACAGAAGAAATTTGATTACGTAAATAAAGAAGATTGACATCTGAGTTCTTATAATTGTTCTAATCCTCTGGTCGTATTTATTTCCTCTGTTGGATGTTGGCACTCTACTAGGCCATTTTCATCCCAACCTTCCGTATTCTAAACATTACTGTAATCTTTTCTCCTTCTTCTTCCTGTGTAGCACATCGACCATTTACAGTCATGTCTAGAGTCTTTAGGCTTCATCTTACTGCACCTGATTGCTGAGTTTGGGGCACTGGGCTCACAATGCAGAGCAAACATCTCTTTTTTATCCTGCCAGACAAGACTGACAGGTGTTTTTCATAGACATTCTTCTTCCCAGTGTTTGCAGCTGGACAGAAAGCGGCATGAAGAGATGGGTTCAATGAAGTGTAAAGAGATCAATTACTTGCATTTATTACAACCCTGTATTAAAGCTGAGAAACACTCAGGCCAGATTAGATCCATGCTGCTCTCCTGGAAACATTGACTCCATGACCAGTCCCACACTGTCACCTTTCCCAATTCCTCATCAATTCTACCTCCATATCAGAAACACAGCAAAAAATTGCCTCTGTTAGTAGCCAATTTTTTGTATATCACACATCCTTCTGCGCACTTCAGTTTCTCTTGACTATAGCTTGAATCTTTTTTTTTTTTTTTCTTGTTTGTCGGAGGCTTGCCTCCTTATGTTATCTTCTACCTACATTCTAGAGGAAAAAGAATCTCAATAGCCAGGAGCAGAGTTACTTTGAGACTCACCGGGATGCTTCATGATGCATCATTACTATTTTACCAAAGAGCTTTTCCTCTGGCCAGCAGCACCTTGCTCCTGCATATGCTCAGGTCATGCAGCTGTAGCCAGCACTGAATTGCAAACAGAGGGTTCTTAATGTGCTGCTAACAGAAGAAGCTTTAAATATCATTTCAATTTAAAAAGGCAAGCTAGTATTAGTCAACTGTGGCAAGGAGAGATGATTCATCGGACAGAAGGGCACATTTTTTCCTACTCTGTTGTTTGCTCTTCTACTAAGAGCAAAAAGAGCTAGCAAATTGTGCCTTAAAACTCTTTGGATTTTTTTTCCACCTGCTGTTAAATAAGATCCACATCAAAAATTGTTCCAAGTACTGTAACTTTGTAGGTGATTCATCTCACAGGAATTATCAAAGAGAAAGTATCTTTCTTTGTGAAGTGAACTGCATTCATTGAGGTGATTTGTTATTTTTCACGTATTGTTATTTATTAGTGTTTCACAGACACTCATAATAACTCAAAATCAATAATACTGTCATAAATCTAGAATAAGAAAAGTTAACTTTATCCTCTCACATTTTCTAACACATTGTGCTCCCATGAATCTTTAGCATTTCTTCCAAAAATAGAAAGAATACCCCACTGCATTTCTCTGAAGCAGAAAAAGGATGTGGTGTTCTAACTATGCCTGTGATTTCATCCATGACACTGGTCCTACTGCTTCAATTAGGTGGAAGTCCTTGCTCTAGTGGTAGATCTAAATTCAGTTTGGATACTGATTAAAAGCTTTTTTGCTCTCAGGGGAAAAATTATTTGGTGGCTGAATTGCTTAGTTGTAGTCCACTGCTGCAAGCTGACTCTGCATATTTCTAGTTGTTCATATTATTATTTTCCAACTGGCGATCTCTATGTTCACAGTTCATTTACACTTGATGCCCCAGAGATTGTTTTCTTGAGCAGGCATTTTGTAAAAATACAGTGAATTAAATCTAATTCTCTGCTGTACTCTGGATTGTGTATCCTCATAAAAGTATTTTATAGACAAGGACTCTTTTTCCTGACAACTAATCGCTGAATTCAGGTTCCTGTGCTCACCCCAAAGTTTCTGCTTCTCTACAAATGAGAAATGTGATGTATGTTTTGGGTTTGGGTTTTTGGAGGGTTTTGCAAGCATTTGATTTTTGTGGATTTTTTTTAGGGTATGTATTTTTTTTTAGGGTATTTGTGTTTCAGATCTGCCCTATACCTTCACTAATCACTTGAGACACAGCACAAGAATGAATTACTATGAACTCTCTTTCTGTCTCCTGACAGGTCTGCTTGAAAAGCAGCTTGCCTGAAGCTGAATTCATCGCTATTCCACTTATCTCCAAGTCAGCAAGGGACAGTTTTACAAATCTCTAACATAAGACATGAAATGAAATTCAACAGCAACACTGATTTTCTTCTTTGTATTTGGTCCTGGCCAAATGAATGGAGGCTGATAGACTGCAAACACAGAGAGAATACTTTGGAGTGTTTTCTCGAAATATGAACTTTATTAAAATCAATCACCCTGTCAGAAAAACAGTAATCTCATATACAATCAACTCTCCGTGATTTATTTATCTTTCCTTGTATATGCTTCAAAATACAACCTTGAGGTGAAATGCTATGAAAGTTGATTGCTTTTACTGATGTGCGTGGGCCATATTAATCTTTTTTTTAACCATTATGTCTCTAATACATTACTGCTAATAAACATTATTTTTAAAAATACACAATTAGCTTATGATCACTAAAAGACATGACATTTTCTCAAGGAAGACTGCTTCCCTGAACTTTTCCATGTGCAGGGATGATCTCAAACACATTTTCCTAATTACAGCATTGTTAGTAGTAATCGACTTCTACTCATGGCTTGACTCCCACCTCTAAACTTACGTGAACGGAAGCCAAGTTTTTCAAGGACATATCTGTATTATTAATTACATGTGATGGGGGTCTTGATGACACAGTCACCTACATAGTCATACAATCAGAATGGTTCTTTGTATGTTTCATCTGCTGTCCCAAACCATGAGCAAGGGCCAAGCCCATACATGTGCTAAACTCCTTGGGGCTAGAGGGCTATTCATTCCCTTGCAAAAGTCTGAGTACAGTCACCACAGATCACAGTGAAATTTGGGTTAACTTTTCACATGTGAGCTCTGCCACATGCCCTCAGAGCTACAGAAGGTGCTTTATCTCTGTTTTTAGTAGTAACAAAGCAGTCAAAGTCTGCTTCCATCAGGGAAGAGTTCTTTCAAGCCTGGTATGGCCCTCCTGTTTGTCGGGAACACAGCCCCACATAACCAGAACAGTCTTACCCATTAATGTAGTAAGGTTATTGGCTTTTCTTCGGCTCTTGCATCTTGCTAAAGCAACACTTAAAAACTGAAAGAATCTTCTTCCTTCGTGCTCAATAAAAGTGCATGCCCTTCACCTGAAGATTGCCTTCTGAAGAAATAATTGTGACAGGGCGACAGGACCCTAAGCCTGTCCATGGCACAGCTCTCAAACCTATGTGTCAGTGCATAGAAATGAGCTAGAAGTGAATCTGTGTCTGGGTGTGCTTTGTCCATGCTGGAAACCTTCCTGGGTCCTTGAACTGCCCTGTCGTTGAACAGCAGGGTCAGAGATCAGAGACATGTTTAAAGGGTGTTATCACATGCCAGCATTCATGACTCTTCAATTAGACCTGCATCCTTTAAAGGCATTGTTGCCCTGGTGACGTGGCAGCTAAAAACTGACCTCAGACTGCTACAGCTCATTCCTCTGCTCAAGGGCTTTGAGATTCGTCACAGACTGAACCTTTCTCAGAGCATTTTATATGCAGGCAAAGTGCACTGAAATGCTGTGGATATCATAGAATCATAGAATAAGCTGAGCTGGAAGAGACCCGTCAGGGTCATCAAGTCCAGCTCCTGGCCCTGCACAGGACACCCCAAGAATCACACCATGTGCCTGAGAGCCTTGTCCAAACACTTCTGGAACACAGATACTCAGAAGCTGCCTTTGCTCTCAGTCTCTGGGGACAGCAAAAAGTATGGGGAAAAATTTCAAATTGGTCAGGAGCAAGCTAACTCCACCTTTTTTTTTTAGATTTTTTTTTCCTGTAACTACTTGTAATTATTCAGAGAAAATTTGGAAATTAGATTGAAAGCAATTCTCTATTAAATCCAACAAGATATTCTTTTTACAAATTAAGGGCTAACATTAACAGAAAGGGCTGAAGTCAAAATGCAAAGCTGTTTTGAAACTGTAATATTTTCTAGCAATGTAACAGAATAAGAAACTGGTAACTGCAAGTTGCAGTACTAATCCTTAATGTAATTTAAAGATTACTAATGCACAGTAAGTTTTTTTCTATTATTTTCTTTTTAGTTTCATCAAAAAGACCAGATCAAGTGCAAACGGCTATTGTAGGGCTCCTTAATCAAATGCAATTATATAATTAATGATACACTACTAAGCCATGGCAGTCCAATTACCATTGATAAACATTTCTTCAGGGGTCTCTAGCTCTTCATAGTGAAGACTGGCAGAGAATGGATTCCTGTTAGGCAGCTCAGAGCCCCTTGGGCTCTGTCATAGATAAATAGAATTTTACATGCTTGTACTGCTCTTGTCTTATTCTAACAGCTCCCCTTCTAGTCATACTAAATAAGTTATGCTTGTTCTGTTGAAGGCAACTAAAAGTTCTGCATGAATACTGTAACCAGCAAATGCAAACGTTGGAGTGCAGCAGAGTTACACATTGTATTTTCCTCAAGTACCAGTGAATTTCAGGGTAACAAATTTCACTGCAGTTAAATTTAAGACTGTTAGAAATTATGTTAAACACTTTTCCAGCCAGATATCCCATGAAATAAATGAAATTGTGGTTAAGCAGCCAATAGTCAATGTTCACACAGCTTGAAAGTGAACTACAAGAACTGAAACTTGCCTTGTAATAAATATGTTGGAGATGATATCAATGTCTCTTCCTTTTAGATAAATTCTCGTAAACTAAACAAAATGCATATTTTACATGCAGTAGTCTTAAAGAATCATGGAAAGGCAGAGACAGAAAGCAAAACAAGAGAGTCAAAAAGGACAATTATCTAAAAGTAACTGACTATATAAACTCCCTCTTCCCAAATAAGAGAAGAACACAGAACATAGTGAGAAAAACTAAAACATTGCAAATCATAGACTCATAGAATGGTTTGGGTTGGAAGGGACATTAAAGATCATCTAATTCCAACCCCTTGCCATGGACAAGGACACCTTCCACAAGGTGGTTCAAATCCCTGTTCAACCTTGTCAGCTCCCAGGAACTGGACATACACAGTTTCTTGGTGCAACCTCTGCCGGTGTCTCACCACTCTCAGTTTGTTTTGTGGCACATCTGTCATAGTTCCTGAATGACATGGCTTATAGAGTGCTATGAGGGTGATTGAGGAAGGGAATTGGGGAACAGCACCGGGGAAAGTGAAATGTTTTATAGAGCTATAGGTGTTGAGAGAGGGTTTAATTCCGTTTCTTCTGTAGATATTCCTGGGCTTAATCCAGGACACAGCTATTCTGGTACCAAAGAAGGCAGGGTGCATAGCAGCACATGCTTTTCTCTTAAACAGCCGAACAGCTCTCACTGCATGTGCTGCTAACGAGGGGGACTAGACTCGCATTGCTGTTCTCCAGGAAGTCTCCTTTCTCCTGCTGAGGATACAAAGCCACCAAAAATGATCAAGTAATAAAATCCTCACGTGTGTGCATGTGTGTGTCATTATATACGTATATCTATATATTTCAGTTTAAATTGACCTCTGAAAATATTCATGGAGCATATTTCCCCTGACTGCCTCCTGTCTTTTACCTTCTTCTGTGCTGTGTTATAGCTACTTTGCTATAAGTGTGTGCCAGTAACCATATAAGCCATTATCTCATCCTAGTTCTTTAGAAAATAAATGGAGGGAAGTTAAGCAGTTTGTGTTGCTTTGGGAGGTTTTGTTAGCTTTCTTTTTTTCCCCTTATTATTCAGTCTTCTCTTGAGATTAAGAATTATGCTTTGTAGTACATTGTTAAACTTGGAAAAATTGTTCCATACAAGGAGGGAGTATATAACTCCTTACACAGAGCTTTTCAGCCCACAATGTCTTACTCAGCTGAGTTACTCTGATTTAGTCCAAAAGGCATTTGTTCCTCCTGCCACTGGTACTATTGCACACATTGTTCCAATTACAGAGCTATAGTTTCTTTATGAAGCTGGCTTCAGTTTTTACAGCCAAATATGAAGTGTAAAAAATTGCAAAATCAAATAGGTATTGTTCCTATTGATTGTGTACCTACAATGGGTCATAAAATTTAATCACTACCATGAAACCTCTTCATAGAATTACTGCTTCAAAACTCTGAATGAATTAACTGGTCCCTATACAAATGCCAAATGCATGCATGTATTTTTTCCAAATGCGTGATTTCTATGAACCTGATAGTGAAATTGCTTTGGATTTTTTTTTTTTTATTTTAAATATAATACATTAATACATCAATTGACGCTTAATGGAACTTGTGGACAAAAGCAGTGCTTGGTCACCGAGTTCCGGATTTGCAACATGCACTTTTATTGACTACATCACCAGCTACAGAGCTGTATACTCAACAAAAAAAGGAGGTTACATGAATCCTGGTGTCTCTATCTATTGACAAAGATTAATATTGACATCAACAGAGATATATGTGTTTCAATTAATGTGAGTACTCCTATAAATTTCCTTAGCTTTTTTTTTTTTTTTTAAATTTAAAGGCTGCTTAAATTCTGGAAAATAAAAGGGTTTCATGTTAATACTTCTGAAAAAACAACTTGATAATATTTTATTGCCTTTTATGCATTATAATTTGAACAGGTTCTGTACATTCTACAATTTATTCTAGGTAATAATGCTGTATTATTATGCAAATATCACTCTTTTTTATTGCTAAGAATATGAATAGTTTAGGGTCCCTATACACTGCTACCTCAGACAGTTTTCTAGAAGGATACTAATGTAAGCATGCTTTTTCAGTTTGGTTCTTGCTCAGGACAACTAAAAAATTCTTGAGTTAAGAAAGGATATGTAGGTAAAATAACATTCAACCTTGGATGTTGGTATCCATCTTTAATATCTGTAAATACATTGCTAAAATTAAGTCTATTTTGCACTTTAGATGGCAAATTGTGATGTTTTAATTGCAGATGTTTTGAAAGTAAGAGAAGTCTCTACATAGTTCTCATGACAGGGCTTATCTTGTATATCTCAATGTATGTATGTATAATGTATCTGTATGTGATTCAAATTGTCTTGTTCAAAATTCCTTCTACTTCTGGCACCTAAGGCCAGAATAGTTGAGCTACTATGAATTCCATTTTTCTTCTTAGAGATTTTGAATGTGAAACAATACAATAACAGCTCAAATTTAAAATAAGAAATCTTTGTTCTCAGTCTTGTCTCCCATTTCAAGATTGTGCAATACAAACAAGGTGTGACAAAGACTATGCAACTGAGAAGTCCAGTTCTTGAGCTTTGAAATAAAGAAGAATGAAGACCAGTATTGTCTTAAAGGCATTTTTGTTATTCAAAATCGTCATCATTTATTTGTAATTATTTTGTTGGAGAACATAATCCATCAGTGGATGAAATGCTCTGTAACAGCCATGAGGGAACTGCTATACTGCAGCACACATATCGTCCATGGAAGCAATAGATTTCCTCTCCTTCCCAGTGACCACCATCAAACTACACCAGGGGAAGGCACCAGAGGCTGTGCAAAGCACAGATTTAAGAAAACCTGATCCTGTGAAGTTATAACTTAATCCCAGACAGACATGGTCAGTTTCATTTTACCAAATTTTGACATGAGCAGTGTAGACATCTATATCTGGGTTCATCATCCACATTTCTTTTCTAGCCAGAGGAGACAGCAAACCATTTCTAGAGCACAAAGCATCATTCCTATTTTAAAGTACCTAATTTTCCCTGTTAGAGATAGAAGTAAACAAGGTGGTGAGTTTATAGATAGATATTCACAAAATAGGCATCTGAAGTTTGATGAAATACAGTTTAATCTTGGAGGCTACTTTAAACCCCAAAATAAGCAGTTATAATTTCCAAAACTCTCTTATCCTTGATGAAAAGTTAGTAAGACCTGCAAGGCATTTTGTGTAATATGTTGATACATTAACAGCACAGCTAAAGCTCTTTGAAGGTTAATTTCAGTTTAACAGTATAATCCTGGAAAAGCCTTCACTTATTACCTAGAGTACTGGAGAAATGGGTCACTGAGGTTGTTTATGGAGCAGAAGCCGACGCAAAGAAAGACACTCTTATCAGCACCTGACTATAAAATAACCACCAGCTGGAGCTTGTCCATGCATGATTCACTGCAGGAATTCAGCAGGTGATTGATAAAGGGAGTACACCAGAAATGTAAGCAGGCTGCATATAAAAAGAATGTAAACAATTCTGCATTCCTCCCTGCACTCACCACCATGGAAACGATAACAACCCTCTCTCTGTTGACATTTTGCAGCTCAGCCATACCTCTCCTGTGAATATAGGCACTGTACTGGCTACAGATCCTCTCCAAACCCACTTCCAGAAGGGAAAAGAATCATGTGCCTCCCACAGTGGCCTAGCACACCAGCATAAATATAATATTGAGTCTATTGATCATCCAGAAACTCTGACTGGGGACAGAGCTGATCAGCCACAGAGACCAACACATCTGTGTATTTTTTTGTTCTTGCAGACAACTCCAACAACAGCTTAAAGCTCTGTTTCCACCTCAGATGTTAATGTAAGCAAGTCAAAAGATGTCAAGGCAGACATGCAGAAGTGTCTTCTTTTGGGAAAGTCCTTAATATCCTGGATCCTCCTGTCTACCTTGAGGAGACAGAAAGGGACAACATACAGGCTACAGATAGGAAGTGGAATCAATACTACAACCTTTTGGATAAAACCAGATTTTCAGTAGAGGATGCTATAGAACATAGTTTCTGGAATAGCTGTACGGTATTACAAAGTTAAGACTGAATAAGAATATGCTGAGAGGTGACTTGGGTCCTCTTTCCTTTTGTATTGAAAAAGTCATGACTGTTAAATCTTTGATTTATGAGAGTGAATTGATGATTTTAAATCACTGCACATTCATTTGATTTAGTACACTGGAAGAAATGAAAACTCCAGTGATAACATCAGTATATTCTTAAGAGTCAGATTCACATTCCTCATGTCTTGTCTCCTATTACTAAGAACTACACTGACAAATAACAGTAAATGCTTAAACACATGGACTCCTGAACCCTACTCATATCCTAAATTAATACTGCTGCTTTCATCCTGCTTACTTTGTAAAATGACCCTGTTATTTTGATGCAGTTGCTTTGCATGAGATTCTTGCAGGTTTATGTCAGTCAAGCTCTACATGAACCAAGTGACCATTTCATATGACCCTGCTCAGAACAAGAGCCTCCAAAACAGTGTTCCAAGTTGCTTTAAAATGATTCCCCACATTCTCCTATTTATCAACAACCAGAGTTACTTAGCAAAGCATTTGACCTCTGAAATTTTCTGAACAATTTTTTTTCGAAGAAGCTTGAATTTATTCATAATTCCTGTTCATTCTTCCTTCTGCATATGGATGATAGTGCATAGGTATGCAAAGTCCAAAAAGGACTAAAAATGGTGCCTTGAGTGACCCATTTCTTTGTGTTTGCTCACTTTGAAAAAGTGTGATGAGGTTCTTAAACCTAATCTTTACTTTCATATGAGAAAAGACAATGTGATTCACACTGAAGTGAGAGAAAAAAACATTGCAGAATGCATTGCCAGAACCATGAGTTACCCAGAAGTCCTAAGCAGAAGTCAAGGCTGCAATAGGTGAGCCATAACTGTGGTATTCAATCCTTCACTGAGTAATGCTTGTGTCTCAAAGGGCTCAAGACCGGTTATTATGATGCCAAATTTTTAAAAGTATTTCTGGAAAATCTGGAGAAGTGCTAATTTATTGTTCTTACAGCCATGCCACACAGATCAGACAATCTGCAGTAAAGACTCAAATTAACATGATATGTGTGATGTATTAGGGTGTTGCCCTGGTTTTTTGCTAAGCCTTCTGTTTTAACCTTGGAGTCAGAATTCTTTCTCACACAGTTTCATGTAAACAATAGCCGATGTTTATTTAACGATATTTTCTGGTTTTCATTCCTTTTGTGATAAGAAAACTTTGATGAGCGTCTTTTTTCGCCAGTGGGGTTGAGAAGGAAGTGACATGTTCTCCAATCTCTTGTGGAGTTGAGAATTCTATAAGATGTGACATATGTAAATAAAGTTTCTCTTTTCCCTCCTTTCTGCTGAACCTAGCAAGTGTGAGACCGTCCTTTATTGTGTTTTCCCAGACACATTAGGGAAGAGCAAACTGGATTTTCTCTACATTATTTTGTCTAAACAAACCTACTACAGCTCTTTGGTGAGATTAGCAGTGATGTGGATAATGGAGAGTAGATTCATAAAATCTACTTGAATCTCCAAAATACATTTGGAAATTTAACTTGCTGAAGGGTTTTTTGAGTGAAAAGTAAATGGTCATGAAGAAGATGCTTACATCTCCATTTGAGTTGTCTACTCAAGGCACCATTTTTAGTCTTTTTTGAACTTTGCCTATTTATGCACTATCATCCATATGCAGAAGGAAGACTGAACATGAATAAGATAAACACTTGGTCAGCAAATGGAAAACACAAGGTATGGTACATTACAGAAAATCACAGAAATCACAGAACCACAGAATCCCAGAATATGCTGAGGTGGAGGGGACCCACAAGGATCATAAATTCCAACTTCTGGCCCTGCACAGGACCATCCCCAAGAGTCTTGGAGAGCATTGTCCAAATGCTTCTTGAACTCTGCCAGGCTTGGTGTTGTGACCACTTCCCTGGGGAGCCTTTTCCAATGTCCAACCACCCTCTGGGTGAAAAACCATTTTTCTTATATCCAACCTACATGTTCCCTGACACAACTTCAGACCACTGGTCACCATAGAGAGATCAAGGTCTGCCTCTCTTCTTCCCCCCATGTGGAAGCTGTAACTGCAACGAGGTGTCCCTTCAGTCTCCTCTTTTCCAGGCTGAACAGACCAAGTGACTTTAGCTGCTCCTTATATGGCTTCCCCTCAAGGCCCTTCACCATCTTTGTTGCTCTCCTTTGGACTCCCATGAATTAATGTCTTTCTTAGATTGTGGCACCCAAAACTGCCCTCAGCACTCAAGGTGAGGCCGCTCCAGTGCCAAGGAGAGTGGGACAATCCCACAGGTGCTTGATGCCTTCCAGGACATGCTTGGCCCTCCTGGCTGCCAGGGCACTGCTGACTCATGTTCAACCCGCTATCGACCAGGACCCCCAGGTCCCTTTCCGTGGTGCTGCTTTCCAGTGTCTCATTCCCCAGTCTGTCCGTACATCCAGGGTTGCCTGGATACATTGTTAGTGCTGCCAGCAGAGTGAAATGATCAATAGCATACCTCAGTGATCTCTGCTCTTAACTTATCAATAAACTATCCAGAAAGGGGAATGGCTGAAGTGGCAACATCTGATGGGAAGCCCTTGAAATTGAAGTTGTTCAAAGCTGCAAGAAATGCATGCTAACTGCAGCAGTGTTTCATAAGAACCAGGCCGAGTCCTGACTGTACTCAATACCCAATAAAATAGCATGGAATGTGCACCTTAGTGTAGATAAATGTAAAGTAACATAATTATTAGGAATGATCCTTAACTTAGGTATGCAATCTTGGTTTACCAGTACTAATGCAGAGTGAATTTTAGCACCAAATCCTATGGAAATCATTGTCTCAGAGCTTAGTGCAGTCAAAAACCAAAGAAAATGTTAAACAGTGTTAGAAAATTATAGAGAGCAACCAAAAACTGTATCTTGATAGTATAATCTAATGTTTGCTGTATATTTGCAAAATCAAGGTGAAAAAAGAAGTACTTCAACATTTTCTTGTAAGGCATTAATAATAATAATAACAGCAGTACTTTGAAGTCAGCTTCTTATATTAAGGCAGCCTGAAAGGTCATCAGTTGCTAAGGTATCATAATAGGTGTCGATAGTCCTTGCTAATTAAAATAAACACTTGTTTTTAGTCTCTAGAAATTTAGTTTTGCAATTAATAATAAACTCTCAATTAGATCCCGAGTTACACACAAATGGATGTTCAGTTTTGTCTCCTAAACCCTTTGGGTTTTGCTTTGTTTTTGTGAAGTTTTTTTTTTTAAGTTTTTTTTTGTTGGTGGTGTTTATTTCTTTATTTCCCCCTCCCCTACATTTTCCTCCCTGGATGCAACACAGTAGGAGACAGCAACTGGAGCTGTTGAAAGCAAGACACTACAAAATAATTGCAAATGCATTAGAGCCAGAAATTCTTTAAGACCAATTAATGGGGAAATTCACTAAAAGCTCCATTATGTCTTTAAAAGAGCTTTACACGCTTATGTCATGCAGCTCATAAATAACAGGGATCTAAAAGGAAATCCCTTTGTAAATTGTTCTTCAGACTTTGTAAGAGTAGATGCCAGTCATGAAGCTATTTAAACATAAGTTTATGTTCAGAATAAAAGCACCACTGAATGAATCATGATCTCATTTTGGAAATTACTGTGGGTGGAAATGGAAGACTTTGGCCAGACTGGTTATGTTACAGACACATAGGGGAACTGAGGAGATTTGAGTTAAACAAATTTATTGGTGATTTGAAGTTCCTATTAAAGTCAGACACATTGGGCAAAATATAAAATGGAGTTCACAAGTACATATAAAGTCAGGTACATAAATAACAAAAATCAGAAAGAATGTAATTCGAATAATGATCTATTCTTGCCTTAGTAGCAGTCAGTCAAGAAAATACATAATATAATAAACTAACTGGATTAGAAGTCAAGGAGCATGAAGCCAGCCTGGTAAAACTGTACCCACAGAGTGACGGGTGAGGCATCACTGCAGGAATGAGGGAGCATTTGAGAGCTCAGGCTACTCCAGAAAACAGGCTGCATTGATTGTGTCAGCATTTGACATCAGTTTGAATTACCTCATGTATATGTTTCTGATCAAGAGTGATAATTTCAGTAAGGCCTAAACTGACTCTCATTGTGTTTGACATAGCTTGGGGGGGAACTGGCATGTAATTTTTGTTGTGTTTTTGGTCTGGTGTTTTGTCTCAGTATAATCTTAAACAGTCTTAAACAATCTTTGTGAACTGCTATCTGATGATATTTACTATTAACTATCAAGAAGGTATAACAAGAGCTAACCTAAGGAACCTATCTGGTGTTTACCTTATTTAAAGCAATTTCTCACAATGTCCATGCCAGCTAGACAAGAAACCTTACCAAGAACAGCTGCAAGATAATCAGATGCAACAAACCTTATCAGGAATGTGTTAACATGTTGTGATGGGGAACTGCAGCATCTTTTTTTTACCACCTTCCTAATGTGAAATTACAACATGAATTTTCTGTAGGTATTACAGCACTTTCAAAGATCACAATTCAGACGTCAGAGAACAAGACACAGGACCTTTATCACCACTGGTCCCCTTTACCAGGGGTATATACACATCCTGTGTGCATATGCTAGATATAAATGTAGATATTTAGGAGGTGCTTTCACTGAAATATGGGTTATATTCAATTACACCCTGGTTGTTTTTTCACTTCCTGTTCTTTGGGAATGCTCCTAGAGAGCAAGGCAATAATTTTCCCTGAGAAAAGAGAATGGAGCAAAAAACCTGCTGAAATTGTATAAATTCAACAGTGTGGTTACTGTCCCCAGCTTTGCAGTGGTTCCATTTTAGCCTTTGGGTGTCAGGCTTTCATTTCAGACTACAGAACACTTCCTGAATTCCTGAGGTTTCATTTCTTTTGCATCTGTAACATTTTTCCCCTGTCTTTTTCTTCCATTTTTCTGCCCTTGCTCCTTAGTGCCATGCTCTAGAAAGTATATTTAAGTTGAATTTATGCTGAAGAAATTCCAACAGGGATATCAAGTAGCAGCATCGTTTTCATCTCATTGCTCCTCCAACAGACAGCCCCAGCTCTGTTTTGCTAATTTTGACAGAGGAAGTGTTTCAAATAGAATTAATGAAAGGCATCTGGTCTCATTGTGGTCAGTACCTTCTTGGATGGTGCCATGGGAGGATGTTTGTCTTATGGAATTAATAAGACAACTTTCTCTGCAGATGAAGAAACAGAAGAGCAGCAAACCTTTCATGCTTGTTGTAGTACTCTTTCTTCTTTGTGTTTGTAAGCACCATTAATGACAGGAGGTCTTTGGAGGAACATTCTCCTAATGTCATCTTGTTCACAACACAAAGAGCAGTAGCAGGTGGTGATAATCATGTATAACCTCTGTCAAGCTCACATAGACCTACAGAATCTGATGGAACATCAGCTACAAGTGTATCTGCAGATGGCTTTCTCTAATAAAAAGATTTTCATCTTAAATGCAGGTTTGAAATTGCAGAAAATTTGGCATGGTACGAACTACTTTCAAAAAAGATATAATACAAACGTAAAGCCTTACAACTAGTTTTTTGATGGAAGAATTGTCAATTATTTAATTATTACATATACATGTCTATGTAATAAATAAATTAAAAATATCTGTAATAAATTAGCTGTTGAACAGTGTCAGCTAAATATCATTGCACTCAACATTTTATTTTTTTACTGCTTAAATTATGTGAGTAAAAGTTACTGTGATTAAATTGCAAGATTGTTTTTAACATAATATTGCATAACAAAATTGCTACCACCTTCTGATTTCGGATGGAAATCTAGTAGATCTGGGAACTTTGCACTGTATCTTGTTTCTTTACCTAAGAGCTAATGATCTGAAAAATGTGGTGCAATGGGAAGCAAAACTATTCACAAATTTGTACTAAAACACTTGTAATAAAGTTCCAGCCCTAACTAGAAGCATGTGGCTGCCAAATATCAATACAGGATTAGGGGACTTGGCTTCTATTCCTTTTGCAAAGAAGGACTCAAACCCTTCCAACTCCTGAGAGGTGTAATAAGTGTTGTATTGAGACAGGTGTCTTCTTCCATTGCTTCTGTTATTCTATTCCATTTTACATTTCATAATAAAATATTGATCAGAGCATTAAAGTTGCTATATAGCCTGATAATTAGGACAGTAATTTGAATCCTATTTCCTGTGCCAGCTGGTATTTCAGTATAAAGGCATCCATCAGCTTGGATTCAAATCCCTGTTTTAAATCAGGTGGTGTCCTAACCTACTAAACCATAGAGACAGACTGTTTTGGCTCAATGAATATTTCATTACATCCAAAATTAAGAGATGGAGAGCAGCATTCTCTGAGAAGCTGGGAATTATCATGGTCGCTGAAGAGCCAGGGCAGCAATTGTTAAACTTTCAGAGTTTCCAGGCTCCTAAATCTACATGAGCCCATCTGTTGACCTATGAATTTGAAAATCCTGGAAACCTTCAGGCAAGTTGTAAAGGAGACAGACTCCAAGGTTCTTTGTCCTTTCACCTGTTAATTTATTCGTTAATCGGGTGCTAAAGAACTCAGCAGGTACCTTGGCATGTGATTAAGGGGTTTTGCAACATCTTTGGCATAAGCAGATTCATCAAAATCCTATTTGTCTTCTAGCACAATTTCACTGTGATCTTTGAAAAATATTTTTCTTTTACTGTTTCAGCATCCTTCAAAAGAAAAAGCAGAATTGTTCATATTTCCCAAACAGCTAAATGTACTCTTCAGGCTTAATTCATTACATGTAGTGCAGCCAGACAACTCATGACACACACTGAAGGGGAGCTCTCTATAGAGGAACATGACAGACTGTGTCACTGCCTTCTAATACATGTAAGCTTTTGTGAAGATCGTGTTTCTGATATTTGTGTAAAGTAGGATGCCAGGATCTTATTGCTTGGAGTGGGAGGATAAGATGATCCGATCAGTGTGCCAAGTTCCTGTAACTCATCACTTTCCATTCTCCACAAAGTGGCATTCCCCTAATCTGTCTGCCAAAAGCTGGTTTCTGTTTCACAGTCCCAAGGATGGTGTAAAATCTCTTACTTATTACCTTCCTGTTAGGCTAAGTACTGCAAAACCTGTTTCTGATTTGCACTTGGTTTGAAGTGGTGGTCAGCTACTAATAAACTCTCTTTCTCACTCTCCTTCTCTCTTATTCCACACCCGCTCTCTCCCGGTTCCCCCCTCATTCCCCCAGCCCTATTCCCCAGCCCAGTTTGGGCATACTTCCAAGTGTCAGCAAAAACTGGGTCCCCAGCCACATACAATAGGCAGTGCCTGCTGTGTTTCATTTTTTGCTTCAGATGGATTGAAATACAAGACTCAGAAAGGGTACTGTCTGCAGTCAAACTTGCTCAAAAAGGTATGTCAGTATATTAAACTGTGTTATTTCTGCGATATTGGCACTTAGATTCTTGTGATATTCACACATAAGACTTCAGTAACTTTGGAAAAATCCACACGGATTGCGAGTTGTGCCTGGAACAAGCAGGTGTAATCCTGGAAAGATAAATTTAATCCAGTTGCTAGCACTGGTTCCTTTAGCATTTTATCAAAATCCCTGTTGTAGCAACGGTCTTATTCTGTTTTTTCCATTCTGCTTAACCAGCAGATGACTCAGTCTACAGACCAAGATAATGCTGTACAATTATAGCATTCAAAATGGTTTATGTGTGACTACTCAAGGCTTGTCTTCACTCTGTTTATTGGCTACCAGCACACTAAGCTAAATGCAAGTTAACAAATTCCTAAAAATACTCCAGGGATGAATCATCCCTTTCAAAAGGGTTCTGGAGAGTGTTTACCACTGTGATGGTAAGTCATGGGGTAGCAGGGAAGCCAATTTCTGTTACAGAAAGAGACAAGCTTGAGTCAGCCAAATGCTATGTTACAGTTTCTGAATGCTTTTCCTGGAAGATGGCTATTATGAGTTCATGTTCTCAAATTTGGACAGCTAAAGGAAACTGTTAAAGCAAAATTTTCCCAAAGTATCTTGCAAGCCTGATTTCTGCTGCTTTCCGTAGGGATAAAGGAATAAAGATTTTCTAATTTTTTTTTTAAGTTACTTCCAAATCCTAGAGTGACTCATCATTGTCAGAGAAAAGAGTCTGTTTGCTGGAATTCAGAAAACTGCATTTCAAATCTGATATTGGACAGTGTGTGTTCAAATTCATGGCATAGATGTGTACTTGAACATTGTCTGATACCTACAGAGTAGATTTAATTATTTTTTGAAAGGAAAATAATTATATGCTGTTATTTTTCCTTAAGAATCTTTGTTTGATAGATGCAGGATTTCAGATGAAGTCTTAGAAACATAAGGGTTAAATAGCGACAAAAACAACAGTAAAATCTAGGCAAAATTAATATTGACATTTCTAGCACTGGTCTGTAATAAAGACACAACAAACCATAACAAATTTATTCATCTACCAGAAGTACTTAATTTTATCCCGGTATTACGACGTTTCACTTTGATTTTATCTGATTGAACATTATTTACTGTAAATTGAAGAAATGACGAAAAGCATAATTCATGGAGATCTTTCTGTTTGCTAAATTATTGTTTCACATTTACAGTTTGTTCTCTGATAAATGGCATAGCCAGGAATGCTCCAGTGTGGATTAAGGAGTTATCTCCAGTGCTGCTCATCTGTGCTTTTCTCATGCAAGTTGATATCCCCACACATCTGAGATACCCCAAGTGGCCACAGAGCTTCATCGTGGCCTCACTTCAGTTGTGTTTTGGGCACCCTGTTCATCCACTAATCCACAGCTAATGCAGGTGGCTTGCGCTCATTAGAAGTAATTAGTAGCACCTTTACATAACTCAGACTTTAGGTTGGAAAAATAATGTCCTGAAGGTATCATTCAATAAACAAATTTTCAATTACATTTAACATAAAATCATGGCAGGTCTTCCTTCTTTGCACCTTGACGAGCTGCAAAAGAGGGATATACTCTTCAGATAAAAGTGGAAAATAGAGGATAAAAATTATTTTAGAAATCCTGATTCAACCAGTGGAATATATACAAGGCATTTCACAGCCTATTCCTGACTCACTTGTCTGTTCATGCTTTGCCTGTCATCTGAGAGGCAACAAAGAGAAAGGCAGGGATTCACTTCAGAAAATTTGAATAAGGTTTGTGACCAATAAGGTAAATTAAACAGAATTTTAAAAGTAAAATTTTGAAAATAGAGATAGTGTGAATGATTGTATACTCTGCCATCTTCTTCCCCAACAGAATTCACTGTAACATTAAAATTTAAACCAAGAAAGTTTGAAAATCCTCACAGGTGACCAGTGAGATGTGTTGCACAAAGGCACATGGACTGGCATCTTCACCTTCACAGACCACGTATCCTGGATCCTTTGCATGGAAACTACTGACTGCTCTGATGTTAATTAATTTTATTTCATAGTGAAGAAGTTCACTAAACTCTTATTTCAGAATTAAAACTTTTTTTCACAATTCTATGTGTACAATTTATTCATGCTCTCGTTGTCCGTTGACTCCTCCCTCTCACAGTTACACTTTAATAAGTAGTCTGATGTTTGCATTGAGATTGTGTTATAAATCTTTAAGCAAGTAGCCTATGAAAATTCTCACCTGTGTTCACACATCTCTTGTCAGAAGGAAAAGTATTACCTAAGATGTGCTGCAGCCATGTTTGCAGAGGCAGATCCGAGAAACTGCCTGCTGGAAAGTGTTTCTGTGAAGAGTAAATGAGGATATCTTCAGATAATCACCTGCGATTGAGACTTTGAAATGTACACCAGAAATGTTTGTAATAGTTAAACCTCCCACTTGATCCCTGTTAAGGTTTGGAGGAAAGGCTGCTGCTGTTAAGTGATATGTTGCCTCGCTGTGGATGCCCTGCAAAAGTCCTTTGCAAAACCTTTGCCCTTAGGTTGATGTGAACTGCAAGCTTTTAGCTCCTGCATTTTTCTAGTTGATGCACTCGCTGTCCTTCAAAGACCATACTTTGAAAGAGGTGCTGTAATGCAGCTTCACAGCGAGAGATGCAAAATAAATGAGCCTGCAGGAAGAATGCTACTTAACAGCCTTCTGGGAGCTGTTTATCAGAGCCCAGCCCTGCCTCACATCCATCCTCACCACCATCGAACCCTTGTTGCAGGGAGGGCTCAGAGCACTCACTGGAACCACTGAACAGTTGCAAACTCACCAAATAATCCAAGTGCATGAGGGGCCAGGAGATGAGTGAAAACTTTGTACTTCAGAGTTCTTCCTCTCACTGTTTTACAACCAGACAAAGTCAGCTGACAGCCCAAGGCCTTTTACAGGATTTAGAACCAAAGAAACCTGAAATCTTTCACTGGAAAATTTGGCACACCCCAAACTGAGAGGACTATGTGTTTATGTGGTAAACATGTAAGAAGAGAAATAGGTATTAATGAAAAATTTATAGTGAAAAAATTGGTGTTAATGAGCACTTGGACAAGAAGACCACTCCAAAGCTGGTTTGGTCCAGGAAAATAATTCCTGATGACTTCCACCTGCCCCTAACTCCTAATTCAAATTCTTCTAAAGAAAGAAAGACATGTATTGATGTCAATAAATATATAAAGCAAAAATAACACATAAACTGAAATATAAGTAAGTATCTGCACAAGCTTCAGTGCCCACAAACCCACCTTCAGACTGTGTTATATTCCCTCCTCACAACTGGGAGGAATTTACATATTTCTATTTATGTCCATTTGATCCTGTAAGATGGAACATGAGAACAGAAAAATCACAGAATGGTTTTGCAAACAACTCTAACTAGGGTTAAGGTTTATTGCAATAGCTAATTCACAGTTTTAATTTGCTTTCTGCTCTGCTCAAAAATGTGTGATAATATTAGAACAGTACTCAAACAGGAGCAAAAAATATATTCTGGAATAAAATTATACACATCTAAAAAGACAGTCCTCAGAAAAGTGCTTGAAGAAGTCCAAACACAAATAATTGTCTTAAGTATGCATAGTTTTCTCAATTGCATATGCATTTTCTATAATTAGACCTGCATAAATAATAGATTTTTTCTGTTTGCTGGCAGCTCTAAAAACAGACCCAATCAATGAATGTACAGGCATCAAAGGATATTTAGTACTGATTAAAACCAAAACATTTTGGTTCCAAAAAATTTCAAAATTAAATATTTTCTTCTTATTCTGAATTTTTAACAAGAACAATTAGCAAAGATATGAATTTATGAAGCACTTCACTACAGCTGTACATATATTTTTCCCATGCAAAATTCTTCCTTGAAAGGCTTCTACAAATCACAAAAAAGGAAGATACAACCTGTTTAAAAATTGCAGACAAAATGTCAGAATTCAGTTGTGTATATAATCGCCATAATTTCCAATTCTGTGCCTTTTTTCCCCTACGTATTTTTACTATTCTTTTCATCATTTTATTATTTTCAGTCCTCTGTTCAGCCTCTGTCCATCCCTAGCTTATTTTACTCCAGATACACGTGGCTAGCAGTGAAATCAGACCATTTATGCATTCAAAATCAAATAAATTTTGAATCAATATATATAAATTTTGAATAAATCAAAAAGAATAAACAGTCTTCTGTGCCTCAGTATTTCTGGTTTTGATAGAGTTGGCACTGCTGGGATCTGTATTTGTTTATATTTTCAATACTTTTCTAGAATTAGTCCCCTATTTGACCTCCTAGGACTGGGAATAGCTACGCAAACAAAGGGGAGAGAAAACCTTGCTTGGACTGTTGGACTAAGCAGACATGACAAGGAAATTGCCAGAGTAGGCTCATACATATGCACTGTCAAGGTGCCATCCTGACAAAGTATCTTTTTTCACTTAAGTCACACAATTTATAGTATCAGCAAGTTTTAGAAGTGAAATATGTGTATTTCATTGTTGGAATTAAAAGGAAAGCTTTAAAATCCTTTTCCACAGCCTTTTTTTTTTCAAAACGGTATTAAGTAAAAATGGTGTTAATGCAAAAAAAAAAAGCGGCAAGCGTGCAGGGAAAGGTCAGTGTGACAGGCTTACAGACGTGCTGCTGATTACTCATTAAAGCAATTTTGCACTGAGGATTTTAAGCAGTGTCTTTGCTTCCACTGATGTCCTGCAATCTCTTCAGCAAGGGTCAAAAGCACTGGGGGCTTGATAGGAAATAAACAAATGCATAAAGTTCACGAGTGCTTGAATTCATCCTTCTTCTCTGAAACATACAATTACATGCACTTAATTAAAATTGTCTTGTTGAATTGCTGTGTGTGCAGTAGGAGTGTGAGTTAGGAATGTTCTAGAAGCTTGGATCCAGACAATGATATCAAGGTGAGCTGGAGTTCAGGCTCCCTGAAGCTGTGATTCCTGGTGGCCGTGGAGGTCTGACCACTGGCAGTGGGTTCAGAAGTAATTAATGATTCAGTCCTTTGCAAGTGTTTTATATGTGGCAGTACCTCAATTCTGATTACACTTGAAATATGGTGGGAATAGCCTTTTCTACAAAAAGGAGAAAAAAATCAGATTGCTGCATCAGAAACTTGTGTAACAGATGGATATTGATACACTGATATACTGATGGTGACTGGGGATCCAGTACTTGTGGTACAGATATCCTACAACCTCAGGTGGCTCTGCCATCATCCCTCTGCATGGTAAGAAGCACATATGGAGAAACCACACCCTAGGCTGATCAAAGAAACACAACATTTAACACAATGAATTTGTAAGTTCTATACATTGGATGAAGAAGGGAAAACTAGCCCACAAATATTTTCTACCCTCCTGGAGCCACTGGCTGCATTTCCTTCGTGTGCTGCAGAAATATTCTGTCAGATATCTCAAAACTCCACTGTGAGCTAGTAACAAGTCTCTGTACCTAAAGAAAGAAAAAAAGTAGGAGAGGAGAGAAGAGGGAAATGAGACAAAATGTGAACATGTCAGAAAATAGAGAAATATTGCAGAAATTTCCATGTCTTTCAATCCAAAAAATTCACAGAAACCAAACTTCTGTCTGATAACATGTGATTTTAATTGTTTCATAGGAAAGGTGTCCCTGGAGGAATTTCTAACTTCAAGAGTAATTACCAGCAATGTTTTGACTGCTGATGCCTTTGGGCAGCAATTTGCTTCTGTTTAGTTTTAAGATACTGTTGTGTCAATCAAATCTATGTTCTCATTCACAGGCAATTGTGACACTTAGACCAAGGAAAATGCATGTTAGAAAGCACGTCCTCCAACCCGTGTTTAAGGCAGAGTCATTTCATCCAGCTGTTTTTTTCAGAACAGAAGACTGGAAGTGTTAATTGGTGAAATGAGACATTCATTAAGCATAAAGATAGTAGGAAACAAATTTCTCCTCTTTTCCTTTGCACAGTTTTATTTACAGACACTGATAGTTCTGTAATTGTTATTTATCATATGTCTTTGCACAACATTAATGAATAAGCATAAAACATTTATTTATGAAGTTCCGCACAATCTCTCACCCTCCCTCCTTCCTTCTGTGCATCTGTTTTGTAGCTCGTCAAAACTAGCTGCAATTTCCATCAATGTGTTCACAGATATCTATCCAAGAAAGGTTAATGTAGATACAAAATCTGTATGCTGGAATTTTGCAGGAGGTGGTGGGAAAATTTTGGTTTGTTTGTTAATTTTTTGGGGTTTTTTTCTTTTGCCAGCTTCATGTAGTCAGTCTGGTTGTCTGTGTATAATGTTCATAACTGAAACTTAAGTTATTTTTATTAGAACTTGATGGCATATATTATGCTTTGTTTTATTGACCAATTGTGTCTCTTAGAATCAATATTGAAAATATTAATTTAAAAATATTTTCTATGCATATTCTACATATTGATTTAAAATATTTGAAAATGTTGCTAAAATTAATAATCTTTCTATTTTAAGTCCTCAAGCGACACACCATCCACAGCTGCTGTTTCTAACACCCTTGTGGTCCAACCTGCCAGAAGATAGGGAAATTAATTTACCTTTTTCAGTGGCAGGCTGGTCAGCTAGGGGGACTTTACTCAGTAGTTTCAACTGTAGGATACAGAAGTACATTTCACTCTTGGAAAAAGACTCCCGTCCTATCCACCTCCTACTTCCACTTCAAGCCAGATATTTTTCCTCTGAGAAGGAAGACTCAGAGACTGGAGCATCTCTGCAGCACGGAGCACACTTTAGGTGTCACCAAGGGAAGTCTGCAGCAGGGAAGGATTTTCCCTGTGTTCAAAGAGACTGATCCATTCTTGTTAGGAGAACTGCAGAACACCAGCATATGCAAAAATGAATGTAATCAAAAGTATCAAAAAACTACTTCAAGAAGCTCCTTTATATTATCAACTGTAATCACTGTGATTATTATAACTTAACACTGTATTAGCACTTAAAGACCCCAGTTCCACGTTCCAGAAATTGTTTAGTTATAAGGTGGGTGAAGGGTACAGCTATTGGCAGAGAAGTGCAATATTTTCCAGTGCGTTACAAAAGATAACATGCTAGATTGTGTTCCTAGGACTGGACAATCCTGCAGTGTTTGGCAAGTGACTTTATCACTTTGTGCCTGTTTCCTCCTCATAGATTTGGGCTGTGACTATGTCAGCCCATGTTACAGTGTTTTCAGATTTGCAGGTGCAAGGACCTATTAAATTAAAAAAAAAAATCTAAAAAAAGGAAATTAGGAAAGAGTGCTGGCAAGTAAAACAGCATTTAAGTAAACATCTGTGAAGAATCTGGAAATATAAAAGGTCAATCTGTTCCCTAGCCATGTATTTATTTATTTTTTTTTTTCTATGGGAACTGTAAAGTAAAATCATATAATCTGCCCAATGAATCATCCATAGGAAAAAGAGTTCTGGAACACTGCAGGAAAAACAAATTCAGTGAAGATGAAATTGAGAAGGTAGATAAACAGTAAAATTTTCAAATCTTAACCATCTCATTCCCTAGAAAGAATATTACTCTTTTTTAAAGCTTTTATCTGAATATTTTCTAACTTTTATTCATTCTATATCACAGGTATGATTCCTGAAAGTCACTCAACTAAAACTTTTATTTATACTGGACTTGAACTTCCTTATTCTGTGAGAAACCTTCAGGATTAAAAAAATTCTTACACAGTAAGAGATCAACAATAACTAGTTTGAACTTAAGCGAGTGAAATAAAACAAGAGTAATAAAATCAGAATATTATAAAACTTCTGGGTTTTGTAGATCTCTACTCTCTTTATCCTTTAAAGAATAATGAAAATATCTTGTGGAGAAGTCAGGAAAGCTTCAATTTTTTACATATTCTTAATTTCACAGACAGATCTGGAAGGAAAAATGAAAATTAATGGAAAACCAGAACAGTCACATGCTGAGTGTCATGTCTTATGTGGGAGCACACAGAGTAATCAAGGAGCATTAAGGAGATATCTATCTCTGCTGAGTTTGGGATGACTGATAGCACTGTAGCCACTGGAATTTTTCAGTAAATAGGACAAGATGTGACACCAGCAGCTTCACTTCTGTATCTGTGTAACAGCTCAGTCAGGATCTGAGGCCTCACTCGGTGCTGCAGGGAAGGCAGAGAAGGGGTGCTGGCCTGGAATATGCATTGCACCAGGCAAATGAACATAACTACCTCGGTCTGAAGGCTGTGCTTCAGCATTTCCAGACCTTTGCACAAAATAATAACTTTTTGGTGAGTTTTTCAGGCTTGTTCAGACTGCTACACTGTCAGTGACATTGTCATGGTACTTGTGTATGACACTGCCATGCCCCTTCCCAACTGCATTTTGAAGACACCACCCAAAATGCAGAAGAGAGAAATCCCATCTCTGGCTGTGCTGTGCCTGGATCGCTGCAGCACTGAGTGATGGAGACCTTGCACTCAGCAGGTCACTCTTCTTGCTGCAGTGCTGCAGCCCAGAGCCTGTCACACGGCCTGAGAGAACTCCAGGAAAAGGTGTTTTACTGGCACAAAATCCATTCCGTGGATTATAATTATATTCCAGTGTCAGGGCAGCCTTAGCCAGTAGCAGTTAAGGAATATCCACAGTTTGCTCCATTATACAGGGTAAATACAGCCCCCACGGCTCTCATCTTCCCTCTCTTCCTTCTATTTATGAAGGCTGAAACTATATGTTCAACAATCATATCAAGAGCTTCAAAACAGTGTGACAATAGTGCTGTTAAAGTGCAGTCAGTCATGCCACACGTTTGTAAGAAGAAAGGCAAATAACCCTGTCATGCAGCAGGTTCCCACTGATAGGTGGCTTGAGGTGGAAACACTTCTGCAGGTGGATTATGTGCAAGTAACTACTAAAGTCTAAAGGACCATGGGCATACTCCGTGCTTGTCTAAATAGACTTCAGAGCAGATTGACTTGCAGCATCATAATATCTAAATAAAAAATACCTTATATATTTGAATACAAATAGTACTTAACTGTAGTAAGCTTAGTGCAATAAATTAATTTTTCTCAAGAGATTTCATTTTAAAGTTTCAAACTGAAGTGGTCCAGTCTCACCACTCTCTTTGTGTGTCATGATTTCCCCTGCACAGATGGAGAAATCAACAGTGAAACAGAATGAATGACTTGTTTCAGATCATGCAGAATTTTTAACTAAGCTATGATTATTTGGTTTTATGATTCTACAGCAAAACCATATAAGTGCCAACTGCTGCCCCTAAAGTTGCTCTGACTGTCATTCTTCGAGCCATTTACATTTTCAGTCAGATTAAACATATGTTAAACTGTACTGCCCACCTACAAATCAAACCCAGCGCATGGAAATGGGCTATATTAATTTTTAATACTACTCTATAGACTCTGACTTTACACAATGGATAAACTGGCGCACCTCTTGGCCTCCAGTGAGTTTCACATTTTATGGGAAAGGTAATATACTGTGTTTGTTCCCAGTCCCCAAGAATAGCAGTTTCCATTTTTACTCTCCTTAAACAGCCCGAAGGTACATCTGTAGTTTTCTGTCCTATCTTTTAAAACTTCATCTTTTAAAAACTGTGACAGTAGATCTCTGACTAGTTTAAACACTTCTCAATTACATTGTGAAGCTAAGCGTCTCATTCATAGCTGTTCTTATCCTTCCTTATTTCTTCATCATTCATAATTTAAAAGGCTGTTTCTGAGTTAATCCTCCATGTTCTTTTGTTTCCAGCTGTGAATATTCATTTGGCTTAGGAAAGAGACAAATGTGGATTATCCTTTAAACAGTGCCTCAAGGTTAAATTGGTTGGGAAAATAAATTCCAAAAACAACCAAAAAAGAGAGAGCTTTCCCAAACCCTTGCCTTCACAAACATGTCTCTTGATGGCACTGTAAATATGAAGTGCTATCCAGAGGAGGTTGAGAAGGTTTTCTAACATGGTAGTTCCTGTTCCACACCTATGCTTTTTCACAGGAAACCAAAAGCCCTTTTTTTTTTTGAGATGAGAAAAATATAGCTAACAATGTTGACTCCGGGCTGATCATGACAGGAGTTCCTAGCTAATATCCCACCAAGGTGAGAAAAACCAGTTTACATTTTCAAGAACTACTTTGTCTTAGAAAAAGACTGCCCTCGAAATAGAATGACCTCAACTGTGGCAATTCGCACCCAACTCAGCCTCTAAACGCCACCTTAACAAATAAGAGAATCTAAAACAAGCAATTTCCTTTTCTTGTTGTTTTTAATAACTTCTGAAAGACTTCTGAAAGTCTCAAGTTTGATGTGTCACTGCCAGCTGGCAGATATCCTTTCTCTGAAGATTTTTTTTCCTCACATATTCATCTTTACTTTGTAGAGAAGAGATTTAAAATGCAGAGATTGTGGAGTTCTAATTCAACCATGGGAATGGGTTTCTTTTTATGAACAAGTAGCATGAGACTAGATTCATGCTAAAGCTTCAGGTGGCACCACTTTGTTTACCAGGAAGGAAAAGTCCTGCCTTTCTATCTCCGCAGGACTTCATTTTTCCTTTGGGAAATGTAGCTCTAATGTGCCACTATATCAGTTCTTGGTGATGTGACGAGTAGATAAGGTTTAGACACGGCCATCAACAGTTCCATACTAAATATATTAGGTACAGACAAGGAAGGCAAGAAATTGCTTAGCTCTGGATACAATGTCCATTCTCTGAGACCACACTTGATGATGCATTATAAAACATACTGTAAAAGAGTTTTGCTTCAGGGACAGTGTTTTGCTTACTCTGTCTTTTTATTAAGTAGGGCGAGATGAAACATTATTTTTCACACAGAAGTTTGAGTGAAGAAGATGAAGAAGTCTTTCATCTACTGTTTTTTACTGTTGGGTTTTTTAATTCATCTTTTTTTTTTTTTTGTGGCACTTGATTTTCCCAAGCACATGAAGGAAAAGAACACTCAGGAAGTATCAAAGTCAGTGGTTTTTCTTATCTTTCTGCATTTCTTTCTGTTTTCTCTGGCTTTAATCCCTGGGTAGTGGGGGAGAAGCTGTGCGCAGAACATTGTCAGGAATAGAGAATGGAGGCAAATCGTACCTTTGCCTATCCCTATGAAGATTGTTGACAAAGTCTATTTCCAAGAATACTATGTAGTCCTTTTTCTTGAAAGGATACATTATTCATCTATTCCCAGTCTCGTGGTATGTGCTGTTGGACACTGAAAAGGACGTTTTTATAGCTCAGGGAAGAAGGTTTATTACTTTGAAGGCATTTTGCTAGTTGAATTTCCCTCCTCCATCCCCCTCCCTGCCTCTTCCACTTGGAACTGTTACCTTTTCTGTCCAACTGATGTAGCTTCATAAAATAAATTACCTCAGACATATCTAAGTGTACCAAAGTGAGACTGAAGGAGGGGATGGAGATTTACTTCAACAAGTCTGCACCAGATCTGAATTGAAAAGCTGGTGCAGAGACACCCATAGTCACCCGTTCACTAATCCAAGTCAGATAAAACATGCTAGGCTGAGACTCGCCAGGAACAAATTGGAATCACTGGAAAACTTTTTCAGCGAATTTTTTTGCCAAGAACCTGAATCAAATATTCCTGACATGCAGGTAAATAGTAAGACATAAAAAGAGAAGCGCCAAGAGGTTTTTAATCTCATCCCATGTTCCAGGTTTTGGCCATGTGTATGTTACCATTTGTCTAAGCCTTCTGAAACCAGAGTAGGGATAGGGAGTTCTACAGCCTGCAGCACTCCTAGGAACATAACAAAACCTGTTTTAAATTAGATTTGCTAACCACTAGGCTAAGGAATCCCATATCCTTTTGTTATTTACCAACACTATTGATAAAGGCTTTTTATTTTATGTATATATGTAATTATATATATATTTATATATAATTTTATCCATCTACAATAATGATAATTATACATATATTAGTTGCTTCCTCTTTCTTTTACATTTATGATCCCTTTCTATTAGCGCATTTTTTTATGTACTTGAAATGAATTTACCATGGACAATGAAATTAAAACCTGCAGCTGAGGATTGAAATCAAGGAAAGTTAAATAAGTACTCTGATAACTCAGTACTTCAGTTACTCTTGCACAGATCTCCTGTTCTCTGTTTATTCCTGCTGATCTCTTCAGGGTCTGATCCCCTCCCTCTTGTTGCCAGCATCAGTGTAGTAATGCCACCTGTGTGGACATGTAAGGTAGAACAGGGTTTGAAAAGGCCATTGTGCTTGATTTCCACCATGAACACCAACTCCATGGGAACTCTTTCATACCAGGAGAAGAAAGGCATCCCAGGTAAGAGAAATGCGATGAATATGAAAGTGATCCATTGTTCAGCAGATCCTGTTCTTTAACATCATGGCCAAAAATGCTTGCTAATGCTTCAACTGTGCTATTTTTCGTACTCTTTAGGAGTTCTCACCTCTTTCTGTGGGAGAAAATCACACCAGTTCCAACCAGGGTAGAAGCCTGAAATTCACCGTGGCCTGGGTGCTTCAGCAATGAAAGAAAACAGAGCAGGGTGCCACACTTACCTTCTGGGCAAAAGGGGCTCAGAAGTGAAGATGTTCTATTCCCTGGGCTGGAGGTCGTCACATTTCTGAGCTGGTTGCTTCACTGTTAATTTAGTAAAATACACAAATCACAACTACTTCTGAGTGAAAAACGTGTAAATTCACCTATAGATCTGTGTAGTCACTTCTTCTATGCAAAATAAACTGCTAAAAGAAAAAATTACTGTACCTCAGAGAATCAGAGACCATATCTACTGAAAAAGCACAGGGAAATAAAAACTTTCTGTATTTTACCAAGTGGAATTTTTTGCCTTTTTTAAAAGTGATTTATAAAATCTTCCTCCACATTTGAAAGTGCAAGCAGTCTCTCTGTATTGGCAAAACTCAATTGGCTTAATCTAGGCATACTGTGTGGTTAACATTGCAAGAGGAACCCTTTAGTTCAAATAATTATTTGAAATGTTGAAGACAGATTTAATATCAACAAATTGAAGTTCCTTTCTTTGTGTTGTAGCTTTTATGAATCTGAATGAAGTATTTCTCAGGTCCTTGAGACTTGTATGTGAAACTGTAATATATGTCTTGCTTCTAGTATGACCTTTAAGGTTTTAGTTTTTTGATATGCTGCTGTTCACAGCAGGGAAAAATGGCAGGAGGAGATTTCTTTATGGTAGAATAAAAATGTGTTTACCTAAAGAAAAGAACAATACAGAGCGTAGACTTTTATTTCTTTTAAAATGACAGGAAATTAGAAAAGGCTTCTCAAAGAGCTTTTGGGGAGCTTGGTTCACTGCTTGTAGCAGATCTCATCAGTGCTTGGGGTTAATTTACTCATTTCATTCTTTGAGAGACATATATTAATATATATTTACCCTTCAGGAAAGATATTAAACTCAGGCTTGTTGAAATGATAACTTTTTTCTTCACTGGTAGAAATGGACTAGCAGTACAATTTGATTTAACCAGAATAGTATGCTATGGGTCTTTGTCTCCTTGAACTGGCTGGGAGAGTTCATTTGGGAAAGGATTATAGGCCAAGAGCAGTCACTACATGGTTGTGCTGTGTCACATA
The DNA here is from genome assembly GCA_013397175.1 of Platysteira castanea. NCBI lineage: Eukaryota > Metazoa > Chordata > Aves > Passeriformes > Platysteira > Platysteira castanea. The sequence continues at coordinate 751,504 of VYXC01005338.1, forward strand.
TGTAATAGAGTGTTTTTGGAGGTCCTAATTAATCTTGACTTTGCTCATTTCTGTGAGGAATCATGGCAGCCAAAAGACTGCTGTAGAAGCAGAAAGAGGTAATATGGTTTAGCATTAGCCTATCCATTTCATCTTTATTTTGGTCAAGGGGGACTATGGTACCAGGCATCAGATCTTTCTGTAACCACATGTCACCATCCAAGGGGAATTACAGTGTTGTTCCCATGCAACTCGATGTTCAGCAAAGTGACTCAGGGACTGGAATAGGAGATACATGATCCCTTTGAAAAAACACCTATGTATTTCTCCACACACCTGATATGATGAGCTGCTGCCCATCTCCATCAGAGTGCAGCACATTATCCGCTTCATTATCCGTTTTTACTGAAATGGGCAGCATTTGAGAGAGTGCTGCAGTGAAGCATCCATCAAAGGGAGAGCATGGCAGCCATCAGGCAGCAGTGTCAGCAAGTTTTCTTTCGTGCAAACTTGGAACCCCCGGGGATGTTCAGAATCACCGCCTATTAAATTATGGACAGGGAGAATTAGTGAGGTCATAGAGACAAAAATAATGTGCAGCCCAAAGTTCATATGAAAATAGATAAGAGACATTTATTGCAGCTTTTCAGAAACTCACAAGACAGCCAGCTGGTGGTATTTTTAGTAACTTAGAATTATGCTTGTTATCTATGGAAATCCACAAAACACAACTTTCAGTAAATGAGTTTCAAATACCTCATACTCAGCAGGAAAAGTATAACTGCCAAAGTAGTTATTTAAAGTTACTGAAAACACACTGTGTGTGGATAAATACTCCAAGATGATGTAAATTTTTAATATTCCCTGTTCTACTCTTTTGTGTCTGCTTTAATTTACTACCTTAATTTAACTACGTTAAATCACTGAGCTATGTCACAGGAGTCTTTAAAATACAGCTTCTAAGTTTACAGAATACTGGATCCTGTTTGCAGCTTTTCTAACTAATGTCCAGGAAAATCTCAAATTACAATGACTTTGTGGCAGTTCAACTCTCTCTATTTCTACTGTCCTCCTACAAAGTTTCCAAACAAATGACTCTGCTATGTCTAAATTTTGAACATCATGTTTTTTCTTTATGTGACAAAAAAATGCATTAAGATCTTTAACATGCATTATTAACAAAATAAAGAGAAAAATTAATTTCAATTCATCTTATTATAAATGGAAGTAGTACAATGAATGGTAAAACTGGTGCTAACAAACATTTGGGATTTGACTCTCCACAGGGAAATTCAGTGAGGTGTTTGGCCCTATTTATGGTCATTGAATTTAGAGATGAACCTTTATATCCTTTATATTGAAGGGTAACTATGAAATCAATATCCTACATAGTTAACATTCAGGTAAAGCAATTTCAGTTTTATAATTTCCACGGGGGTTTCCTACAGAAATAGTATTACTATTTAAAGATAAAACATAGAGAAGGATAAATTGAGTGAAAACACTACCCCTAGAGAAATTTAAACCCAAATGGTAAATATTATAAATACTCCATGGTAGGGAGATAATGGGATGTATAGGATGCAAATGTAGTTTACCTTGACAGTGGGCAGTGCTACTTATCTCGATGTTCACATTTTACAAAGTTCTCAGGTGAGAATGGTTTTGTATATACACAGACCCTGAAATGTATACTCAAATTTTGATATAAATCTTTCAGGCACCTGTGAACCTTGTTTCCAAAAATGTTGGTTTCTTCATGAATAGAGGTGGTGGAGAAAGATACATGTGAACTTGAGATATCACAGCAAGTTCAAATCTGAAATTATATCACCCACATTTTTGTTATTCAGAAATCACTCACAGCCAAGGAACCTGAGAGGGGTTCATTATATTTAATGTTTAAATTTTAGCTGCTCTGCATTGCATAACACAGATCTCCATTTGTCGTAATAACCATATCAAATGCTTTTTCCCAGAATCTGTTAAAGGTACAGCTGCCTACATCTTTCCTCATCAGTTAATAATAATAGTAATAGCAATAAACTATAAAAAGAGAGAAAAGATTTTGTACACGTAAACACATAAATATTTCTCACTAATTTATCTGCTCTGTATACATACTGTTAAGGTTCCCAGTGCTATTTTATAGACCTGTCTTCTTTTGAAAGCATGGTTATCAGACAATGACAAATCCATTGGTTCTGGTTGCATCACGCTCTGATGCTCAGCCATCTCAATCTGCTGTAGTTGCTGTCTGAGACCTTCTTAGGGGGGAAAAAACCTGAGGCACAGCAAAATAACTCAAACACAAAAATTTTGCTTATCTCTCATTTCTTGGAGATGTGGAGAAGGCTCTCACTCTTCTATTCATTGTGTACATCTGAAGTGATATTCTCATGTGACTGGAGGCATCTTAGGGATACAACTGTAGTTTAAAATATACTGTTCTCCACTGGAGACATGCATCTGGCTATTTCCCCTGCATGGCTTACTCCTACCCCTCATTTTACATTGCTTATTTTGCCTTTTCATAAATCTAAAAGTCTCCAGAAGGTGTACCACCAATTTCTAAGACTTTTGTCTTACCTGGAGGTTGAGTCTAAATAAAACACCAACAGGTCTCAATTCCGCATTCAATGCTCCTGCTCCCTAATTTAGCATCTTAAAATACGGCTCTGACCTTGATTTTAAATTTCTTGACAAGGCTTTTGTTTAACACTCTTTTCTACTCAAGTCTTTCGAAGTTCAGGTATTGCAGATTCCATGTGCTTTAACTTGCAGACCAAAGTCCATTTAAGTAGGTAGCACACTCTTCTTCTCAGATTCTCTGACTCAAACTTGGAAGAGTCTTTGCATTTTAGGCATGTATTAAGCACATCCACCAAATCAATGATTCAGGAATACGGTTCTACCCTATTCCATTAAGTCATTAGGAATTGTGTGGGAAAGTAGTAGCAGGAATGGAGGCACCCGTGGATGTGTGAACGCTGATAGTCTCTCGGGCTCTAAAGTAGATTTGGAAGGATGATTTTGGATGTGTCTCTCTAACAAATGAAGATATACAAGTTCCACCAGAGTTGTACTTTTGCTCATTAAGTGCAATTTTGGATCACTTCCTCAGCATCAACTTTCCTTAACCAGAGGAAGCTTTGAACAAAAGTTGGCTTTTAGAAAAGCCTCTAAAAGGCTCAGTTCTCAGTCTATCTCACAGGGTTTCTTGACCTTAACTGTGAAATGAACAGCACACAAGCAAAATAATAAGTATGTATGTAAAGCATAGGGCAGTTCTGGTGTTTGTTTGACTTTTTTTGGTTGGTAGGGTTTTTTTGTTGTTTTTCTTTGTTGCTGTTCTATTTTGTTTGGTTGGTTTTTTTTTAATCATAAAAAAATATCACTTGGGAAACATTCTTATACACTTCTGTGTGTGTTTAATTTCATCTTTGCTCTATCTGGGAATGGAATCTCAGTAGAGATCTGTATTATGCTTTAATATTTGGGAAAAAAGAGGGCCTTGCCACATCTGTGTTGCCAGCACTATACAAATCAGAAATGGAATCAGGCTTTTTAAAACCACGTAGTACCAAATGTGTATTTTTAGGAAAAGCATATGTGTGTCTTCCTTACCAAAACTCTTAGGTATCAGCACAATACACTGTCTGTTGCAACAGTCCACACTCTTAGGAATTAGAATGTCATGTGTATGGTACAGGAAGTCATTGCTGTGGAATTCCCTAATACATTATAATATTAGATAAGTTACCACAGAAGAGAAAAGAAGTGCTGGCTCCTGTAAATTCAACAGTAACCCTTTTTTAACCTTATTTCTATGAATCAGAAGACTTGAAACTTTCCAGTGCTTTCTTTTCTGTTCCAGTGGTGGAACTAGAATATTTACTCTATTTGTAAGAAGCAGAAAGAAAAAAAAAAAGAATCACTTGTTTGAGATTCCTGACATTAAAAACTATTAAGACCCAAATCTACTTAGAAGATAGGTGCTGTAAATACATAATTTCTTCAAGATCTTGAGCTTCGTACCCTAAACTAACAATTTTGGCTTCCTGAGAAGACATAAATACCAAACTTTTCATCTATTTCCTCATTACTTCAAGAGGAATAATGTTTCAGAGTTTAGTTTACAAAATACAGCTGGAGTTGGCATTACAGTTGGGAAACACTCAGCACCACAGCTCACAAAGGGCATTTCTTGGGTTCATCTCTAAGGGCATCTTGGTGCATGGGTGAGTGTGCATGTGTTTGTTTTAGCTTTCATTTTGCTTGGATAGGGAAAATGCAAAATTAGTTTTGATTTTTCACAAGTGTTATTGAAATCACCATAAGAGCTGCAAAGTACATTCCATGAGTTACATGTCAACTTCCTTGAAAGTTTGTGTTTTTTCTGTCTGTAATGTTATATTCTCGAGAAAAATTGCTACTTTCTTTCTTTTTTTTCTTTTTTTTTGTTTGCCATTTTTTTCTTCTTCTGTGGAAACAAAACAAAGCTCTTGGCAAGGCACCCTGCACTTACAGCCCTCTTCCTTCTCCTTTGTGAGGTGTGATGTCACCACTTGGCACTGGGAAAAGCCATTGTCTCGCTGAGACTCCCATAAATGGCCTTTCTGTGCTCCTGATTTACATGTTAAGAAATCGGATGGGAATTGCTTGCTGTGGTGACTCCCACTTTCAGTTAAACATGATTTGGTAGTAAATATCCACAGGATACATTGTTATTCATGGTACATCCTGCCTACCACCTAAGCACTGGGGGGTTTTTTTGGTTTTTTAGGGTTTTTTTCTGTTTTCTGGAACTCTCAATTTGAACGGAATTTTCAAAATAAAGCTCTTCTTCCCTTCTCCCCCTTCTCCTTCCAAACATTACAAATGTTGGCTCGGATATTTGAACATTTCAATCCTAGAACAAAGACAACTTGTTTCTTTATTTCAGAAGTAAACTCATAATGGTGGCACAGTTCCAGAGTGGTGTACTATTCCTTACAGAGTTGTATTTACTATGCCTTTGACAAGTCATGGCAAAGCTATTCTATTTTGAAACTGCTCAGAATTGATTCATTTTATAATGAAGTATTCCCTTCTGGATTGCAAAAATTCGTGAGGTTAAATTAGAAGATAAAGGAGGTTTTATGATTAAAGGGCTCCCTACAGTCTCCTCTTAGGCTTTAGCAAATAACTTTATCTGAGTTTTTCACCTGTAAAATGGGCAAAATATTTCTCTGTGCTTTTGATTTGAGTTTTGTTGCTTTCTTTTTCTGTTTGATTTTGTTGGGGTTTTTTTGTTTTTGTTTTTTTTTTTTTAAAGTGATTTGAAGATTTTAGGAGCTGAGACTCCATGTATGTACAAGAACTACCCCAGTGGATTCCAGATCTCAGATGAGCCCTCCATGAGCCATTGTGATAAAATAGCTAATAATAATTAAATCCCAAATCCCAAAGAACTTCAAGCTTAGTGGAAGTTCATCTCTCATCTGAAGCATTTCCTCTCTCACAGAATAAGCACACTGTAAACAATGGCAAAATGTCCTCTGACTTTCTAAAAGTCAGTACCACTCACCAGTGAACCACATCATTTGGAGCACTACTTAGATCTGTATTCAGGATTCAGGCAGTCCTCAGCCCAGTAAAAAGCTTGATGATGTGATTTCTTCTATTCTTTTAAGCTTTTAAAATTATATGTATGATGAACATTTGCCATCTGTATTTGTTAGAATGTGATAGGCAGGATCCTTGGTTGATGCAAGTCAATGCTGTTCTGATTTACACTGTATTAGGTTTGGCTCTCTGCCCGTTAAATAAAAAGGGAGCTCAGATATTGTTGTAAGTACTGCTGTGAGCTATTTTTACTTAGTCAACCAAGAAAAAATATCACCACCCTAACTAAAGAGAGTTTTAACAAGTCCTGAGTAGGTACTCCAGGGCTGTGAAAAATCTGTTTCTTCTCAGTGAGCATCTGGAACCCCCAGTGGAGCTCTGGCCCGTTCCCATACGCTTTTCTTCCAGCAATAACACTGGAGAGTGGCAGTTTCCCATCAGCTCTGTGGAGCAGAACTGTAACCTCAGGAAGGAGTGAATAAACATCATTGCCAAGCAGCAGCTCCTGAGGAGAAGGGTGAAATTTCACGTGTTTAGTTCATGTGGAGAAAGGAATGTTGACCAAGTTCATCTGAATGATTGGAAAAAATATCCTGGGCTTCACTAAAATTACTTTCTCCTTCTGAGGGCTTGACAGCCACTTTCTGTTTCATGACAGCAGCATTTTTCAACAACAAAACTGCCAAAAAATGCTGAAGCAACCTTTATGGAAAGAATTGTGAAGCAATTGGCTTATAATGAGCTAAACAAAAGAGACAGTTTTTTAGACACAATTTACATTGTGGGTACAGGATAAGACTGTAATTTGTGTTTTATCAGACAGCATGTGTGCCTAAATGTGACGCCAATTTAATATTCAAAAGCCTATTTAGTGTTTTGAGAGCAAGAACTTGATACCTTTTACAATTACAAAAATCCAGCTAATGCAACTACATATTGTTTAGTTAATAACTTCACAAAGCAAGAGATATTAGTATGTGCAACAATATGTCTTCTAGCAGATAATGCATGTTTCCAAGTGGGACCTTTGAAATAATACAAATGAATTCATATGGAATTTGCAGTGAAGAAAAATATTAAGACAACTAAGAGAAAAAGATAGAGACAGTAACCAGTGAAAGAAAGGGAGAGAGAGAACAGATATGGTAGAAAAGGTTATATATAGTATGGAAAATAAGTTACAAGGATTTGAAAACATCTGGAATACATTTCTGGAATGTCTCTGAAAAACAAAGCAAACCACAGGAGGAAAGTCACACTAAGCATTACTCAATTCTTTTCTTTCTTTCCTTTTTATAGAGCAGGGGATGCAAAAAATGTTTGATGTTAATGGAAAAATTTCTTCCAGTGTATGTGTTCTGCCTCCACAGGCCTCAGCTGAGTAAGCACAAACCTAATTTTAAACATTTCAACAGCTCCTTAAAAATCAGTGGGATTATGCTTGTGTTAGAATTAGGGGTATAAAAGGGCCTGAGTGAAAAACCTCTTTCCTGTGTTTTTGGTGAGCTTTGGAACAGGCTGGCTCCAAGTGCCTTGCCTTCCATGTCCTACACCTTGAAATTCAGAGAATTAAAAGTGTCATTTTCCAACTGAACAAGAGCCATACTAAGACCAGTGTTGGTCCAAAGTCCAATGAAACACACTTTTGTCCTGGTTCAGCCTCAGTATGCAAAAAGTATTAAGAGTGGAGAGATTAGTAAAAAAAAAAAAAAAATGTTTGCAAAGTTCCACTTAAAATAACAATCAACTTCTTTTATCAATGGGAGAAGCATCCAAAAGTAAAGATTTTCAGATTTCTAAATATGATACAGGTGACATACATAATACTTCATTTTACAGATATACTTTGTGGGGTTCAAAATTCAACTGCTGCTGCTGAATCATGTTTCTATCCTTAAGAAAATGTAGCAGTTCTGGCGTTAGCCAGAAGTTAAGGTTTTTATCTGAAACAAGAACCTGAACCTCCTCTATTCCACTCTTGTGAAGAAAAAAAATAAAAGGCAGTGTTATTCAGCGAGAGGCCATGACTCCATGAACAAATGAGATGTCATGAGAAAAGGATCAAGCCCAATATTTGTGAAGTCTTCCAAGCTGGAGAGTTTGCAAAATTCTGGGAATTCTGGGCCTGAAGCCAGCTGATGTGTTCCAAAAACAGTCCATTAGTTCTGAAAAACAAACAAAAGTAGTGCAAAAGTAACACTCTAGGGAGTTTTGGATCTTCTCACTTCCCACGCTCTGTTATGTCCAACCCACTGTCCCCTCATGGAATTGTTCAGCTCTCATGATCCCTTAGAAACAAGGATGTTCTTTTATCAGCACTAGGAAAGGGTTGTCTTTGTGGCCATGCTTGCTAAGGTCATATTCTAGTTTTAACCAACCTGGAAACAGAGATCTGAAACCTAAAGATTGTGACTGACCTTAGTGGTGATCCTACCGCATTATCTGTGGTTTACCCTGGGCCACTGGCACTTTTTTGTAAAAAGAGGAGGAATTCTTCCATGCATCTGACTTTTATACTCTTCTCCACTAACTGCCTTACAATTACTGTCCAAAAGAAAAAAAAGTTCTGCTTCTTAGAAAATTACGTGATTCAACAATTTTTCCTTTTTTTTTTGAAAATGAAATTTTGAATCTTTACTACTCTAAAACAGGACTCTCTATCAGTTGAAATTGACCACCTTCCATCAAACATGTCTTATCATAAGGTTTTCAGGCCCTAAGAGAAGCCAGAACTTACAGTTGTGTGGATTCCACATAAGCATAGAAAATTACTGTGGAAATTATGAAGTCAGTTCTGCACACAGTCTGAGCATTAGAGAACTCTTCCAGAAAAAAAAAAAATAAAGCAAGGTTATGGATTAATTCCCTATTAATTACCCAAACTGCCTGAATGATGAAACAACAGTATCTTCTGAAGGGCTGAGAATGACAAGCTGATTTATTGTGATCTCAGCCAACATGCAAAAGACAAGTCAGATTTCTTTGGCCAGAAAGAGGCAAAAAGTATCTTGTGGTTAGAGTTTTCACAGGAAAATCTCAGTAATTCATATGTTGTCTTGTACATGAAGCTGAAACTGCATACAATTTATAAGGAGATGTTTTGTGGTCAGCTGTAACTCAAATGAAGATAATTATTTTAAGTTATTTATTAGTATCCTTTTTCAAAGTTGTCAGAAGATAAGCTGTTGTACACTTTCTATTAGATCTTATTTTGACACCATTAAATATATCAAGAACTAAACTTAACGCTGCAATATTTTATTAATTATTTTCCTTCCAAAATAGTCTTTATTCATTTTATTCACTATTTGAGCTTGACCATGACAGTTAAATAACTGCAATGTAGTTTTATTCAAACTGACAATGCTGATTATGGATCCTTTTGCATAGGATTTTTGGTGATGTATATTTAAATGAGACAAGTAGGCAGAATAGTGCACTCAGGGCAATCCTACTTCAAAAGCAAATTTAATTTGCATTATTGATAGACAACAAAAAAGTACAAAAGGTTTAATGGAGTTTAATGAGCAGGTCTTGTGATTGTAGCATATTCCCAATAGTATCCATCTATTATCTCAGCATTATAGTAATCCTAGGAGTCTGTTAGTAAAAATGTGTGAGCTTTTCTATCTTCTGCCTCTCTGACTTTTTCATCCGGTGCTTTTCTATTGCCTTTGGAAGAAATAGCAGCTTCTCAACTTTCCTCTGACTCACTGAGTCCCAGTGTGCATCCTGCTTCAAACTACAAAACATAATCACAATGGGCATGAAATTCTCTTTTTCATATCCATTTGCCAGGTGCAGTAATTGCATGATGAGCATGAAATACCAGGGGAATCCTCCTATAAAGTGAGTATTGAACGAACAACAAGCGTAGATGGCAAAATTACAATTCTCTGATCCTAACACTCCTGTCCTTTCTGCACATTAACTAAATTATTTCTTTTTCTTATCTGCTATAGAATGGGTGATTATGTGTTGCAATGAAATGCTGTACTGAAAAATGCAATCTTCATGCCTTTCATGTCATTTCACAATCAGTTGGGAAAATCCTTAATTCTGATGATGGTTTTGTTTTTGGTAAGTGGTGTAGAAGAATGATTTAAATTTATGGCTGGTTGATCAACAGGTCACTTCCATGATAGCCTAGGTTGCTTATGATTTCTGCCATTGGCACTTATGTTAATATTTCTGCTACCTTTACTTATATTTTTCAAGGAAATAACACATTTAAAGTAGAAAATAATGAGTACACTTACACAGGATCTTTTATGATGGAAATTGAGTTTATAAAATTAGTGAAAATGGACATGTATATCTGTTGTATTTTGAATCACTGAGAGACATAAGAACAGAATGGTACATCTCTGTGTGGTAACAAAATTTGCACAGGAAATGGTTTCTTTTCAGGGAAATATGACTACAGAATCTTTTATTTCTTTGGAAAGGCCTTGCTTTTTTTTTAATAAGGATGGCAAGTACTGGAAATATAGGTTATTTTTTTATTAAGAAATTAATTATTTCAGAAGTGTCCATAGTATGGAACTGTAATTGTATCAAATTTTCGTTCCCTTCTCTGAAATGTATACCATGGCAGAATGTATTAAGAATGCTGTCTCAGCCAGGGTAAAATGCTGTGATACATTTTGGAATGTGTCACCTGACAGGAGGATATAGTCATGGCATTAACAGTGGACAACTCTTTGAAACTAAATTTAGAGTAAATATTCTTAATTTTCAGCTGAAAACAGTTAACCTTTATTTTTTCCTTTTTAATGAATTATGTTTTTATTAATGTTTTCACTAAGGATAAGTGAATGAAACAGCTACCTTGAAACCAAATAAAAATTCCTGTCAAGTCTTTTTTCACTATTTGGACACTATTATCCATTCTGAAGCTCAGTGAATTGAAGAGACAGACATGCTGCAATTGTCATTTAAATCAGAGATAGTGGTGTAGAGCTGGTGGCAGTACATATTAGACTGAAAATGAATCACACAGTAGAAAAATGTCAATGAGACAAGGTGAAGTCTACAGGACTGACTTTTATTTACCTGTAGTGTAAATTTCACTTGATCATTGCGGTTCTACAATTAAATGAAGAAAACAAGATTTTGGCTCAGCTTGAGTTTGATGTGAGCAATATCTCATACTGGGGACAGAGTTGAGCCAATATTATCCTAGGTAACTCTATGTTTTGGCCAACATTGCAGTAAAAATTATCCAAGAAATAGGCATTTATCTATTATAATTTTTATTTTTATTCCCTGTTGAACTACTTCTATCTCAATAAGTGATCTGTGAATTTGGCATCTTACTACTGGTGTTGAGACCGTTCATCCTGCTTTCATTATTTTGACTCTTGAAAAGGGAACTCATATCCAAGATATTCAACATCTATATTATTTCTCAACAGGCAATATAGATTTGTTGGTTGTCAGTCACTGATTTACTCCCACAGAATGAAGGGAACTTTTGGTACAGAGTCAGAATTACTGTTGGTTGTTTAATTCCTTACAGTTCCAGTTCTTTAATTTGCTATGTATGAAATGGCAGAATTTAGTGGGACAATCTGAAACGAAACATGCAATTAATTATTATACAGACTTCTTTATAACTTTATTAATTTTGAAGAAATTGCAGGAAACACAAAATAATTCCCATAGAAATGAAGTAACTGTTACTTTATATTTACTATGGCTGTGAAGACTTAAAGGTGGATGAGTAATAATTTTTCATTCTCAACAATAGTTTTACAGATAAAGCTTGAGACTCGTAAAGGATGATTAACAGGCTGTGCATTCCAATCTATTGGCATCATGCTACTAACTCACTCCAAAATAAGTTCACCATTCACTACTAACTAGGAAAGAAATGGAAAGACCTGGCATTTTGCTCACATTATTTGCTTTCATAACCATTCATTTTCAAGTCAAGGCCAAGAGCTTTTCAAAAAAATATGTAAGTCTATATGCTATACTTACCATAAATATATATTGTGTATGAACTCAAGCTTTTCATTAAAATACAAAAGATTTCAAAATTGGACATTGGAACAGGCTCCCCAGGGAAATGGTTCCAATGCTCTCAGGCACGTGGTGTGACTCTTGGGGATGTGGCTGTGCAGGGACTGGAGTAGGACTTGATGATCTTGTGGGCTTCTCACAACTCAGCGTCTTTTGTGATTCTGTGATCCTGTCAAAACTAGGATATAATTAGCAATACAGTCACAATAAGTTATGAGGAATTTTTGGATCCACATTTAAAGTTCTATTATTCCAATTTTTGAAAAATATCACTGCTTGAGAAAAATAAGTGGTCTTGCTTTTTTCATTTGTTTGGTTAGGTTTTTTGTTTGATTGGTTTGGGGTTTTCTTGGTGGTGGTGATGGATTTTTTTGGTTAGTTTTTTACTACTCAGTATTTTGTTTTATGAATAACACTAACATGAAAAAATCTGATAGTATCTGTTCTTTGTGAATCTTCATCCCCTTGAAGACACATAGAAAACATGTATAATAAAATTCACCAGTGGGAGATCATTTTTACCACATTACTTCTGTGGTGTGAGTACAGAAAGCTCATAACTCAGAGTTGCCACCAAATTTGAGTTACATTACTTTTGGCAGATCTCAAAACTCTTTTTTTAAAAAAAAACAACAGAAAGGTGTCTGGAGATATTTAGAGCCTTAATCTCATAGACTGCAATTTAAATAGAAAAAAAAAGAACGGGGAACTCTTCAAAAATTAGTTGTGTTTGAGAGCTTACAGAATTAGTTAAAAAACTCTTTAACCACATTCTGGGCAACGGATTCCCTCTGGGCAGCCTGAAGCTGTAATTCATGGAAAGGTTTCCTCTATCGTCTTAAAGAGGATCCAATTTAACAGGTTTATATACAGTCCCATTCAGAGCTGATATAGTTGCTTTATATTCATAATGTATGTCACAAAAGTACTTAAATAATACAACTCTTACTTAACATCTCTGACTTTAAATTCAAAGGTAGTTTACACTAGAGAAACAGTTTAGTGATATGTGTTGGAAATGTGCTAATTCTCATCTTTCCCAGAAGAACATTTTTGTGAAAAGTCAAAGAAAAAGCAGAGAAATAAATCTTAAAAATGGTTTCAAATGTAATTTAAAATGAATAATGGAAGGATTTGAGATGTTATAGTGGCTTTCAGGAAAGTGAACAAGTTCAAGTTGTTACAGCTTGAAACAAATCTTAAAATCTCCGTGTTTCTTGATTGCAGCCTGCAAATATTTACATTGACTTTGTGAAAATAAAAGTCCTGTCCAAAGAATTTTTTACAGGAAGATGCTTGACTTGGGATATTAAATTTCCCTAGAAACTTTTAGATATTGATTAGGCTTATAGCCCTCAACATGATTGGCTGTTTCTCAAAACATTGCATTGGAGGGTTATCACTGTGATCTATGAGTTACTTGGAGAAAGGAGCCTGCAGGATTTCTATCCATACACAGAGCCCTTACCAACATCATCTAGAAGCTGTAGTCCACCAATGCATTCTCTATGTGAATTTTAAGACATGCAGTGCCTATAAATAAATGCTGGTATTTTATCCAGAAGGGAATGGTCTTTAAAATAACTACAGAAATTCCTCTTTTAACAAATGCAAGAAATCCCTGAGTTTAATGCTGAATATTCCAAATTCTCAATACCAGTCTAAACAGCTTGTTGCAAAAGTGGTGCATGAAGCACTAAACTTTCTTTCCTTGCCTGTAAAGGACAAGCCCCAGAAGCAATGGATATATTCAAGACTTACACCTAAGAGTGTGCCTATAGGGGCTCTTTAAAATATTTTTAAAAATGAATAAGCACATGAACCCTCTCAAAGACTTTTCCTTTTCCACAGTAATTAATAGTAAAATATAAATCACAGTTATTAATAGGAAAATATTCTCAGAAATAAAACTAATGGATAAACTTCTCAGTGAATGCAATGACTTTGTGACAGATTCCTCTGTAATGAAATGAATGAGATTTTTTCAACTGAAAATGTGTCTAGTTCTTTCAATACTACAGCAACCAGCAAAGTGTTCTTTGTAAAACTTTACAGGATGTGTATATATAAATATATATATTAAAATATTTGGAACTTTCGGTTGAAAACTAAATATTAAGGGGACATTTTTCTCCTGGGTTTTATTACTTGCGCTTCTTGCAGATTCATCTGTTGTATGTCTCTAGATTTATTTTCTCTTTTTATTCTTTCACTTTTTTCCCAAAACTCTCACAAGTTACTTATTCTTTCTTACATTTGCATTGCTTTTATCAGCCTATTTTGTTTATTTCTGTTATTTATGGTGAAATGTAAGTATTACATAAAATTTGAGAGTATTCAACCCAACCATCAGTGTTTGCAAATCAATGCTATGGTCTTGTTGTAACCTCAGATGGATAAAATCACCATCGCAAATGAAACAGTGCAGATGTCAGTAGAATTCTGTGCATTATGGATTACAGGGATTGAATGACTTAGTTGCAGAGAATAGGTGCTGGAATTAAGACAACAAGGCAAAAAGTCTGATTTGTTGAAGTGCTCTTTTATTTAGGTCTTTATCAAAATTATTTGATAAAGGCATCCTTCAAGACAAAATTCAATTTTGTTGNGTAATTAATAATAAAATATAAATCACAGTTATTAATAGGAAAATATTCTCAGAAATAAAACTAATGGATAAACTTCTCAGTGAATGCAATGACTTTGTGACAGATTCCTCTGTAATGAAATGAATGAGATTTTTTCAACTGAAAATGTGTCTAGTTCTTTCAATACTACAGCAACCAGCAAAGTGTTCTTTGTAAAACTTTACAGGATGTGTATATATAAATATATATATTAAAATATTTGGAACTTTCGGTTGAAAACTAAATATTAAGGGGACATTTTTCTCCTGGGTTTTATTACTTGCGCTTCTTGCAGATTCATCTGTTGTATGTCTCTAGATTTATTTTCTCTTTTTATTCTTTCACTTTTTTCCCAAAACTCTCACAAGTTACTTATTCTTTCTTACATTTGCATTGCTTTTATCAGCCTATTTTGTTTATTTCTGTTATTTATGGTGAAATGTAAGTATTACATAAAATTTGAGAGTATTCAACCCAACCATCAGTGTTTGCAAATCAATGCTATGGTCTTGTTGTAACCTCAGATGGATAAAATCACCATCACAAATGAAACAGTGCAGATGTCAGTAGAATTCTGTGCATTATGGATTACAGGGATTGAATGACTTAGTTGCAGAGAATAGGTGCTGGAATTAAGACAACAAGGCAAAAAGTCTGATTTGTTGAAGTGCTCTTTTATTTAGGTCTTTATCAAAATTATTTGATAAAGGCATCCTTCAAGACAAAATTCAATTTTGTTGTTTATTTCTGTCTTTCTGTTTTCATTGCCCTGTAAAAGTCACAGGATTCAATATTTACCACTGATTAATTTCTAAAAATGATTCAAAAATGTGGGTGTTTTGTACTGGAAAGTTTTTAAATTTATGAGATTTCTTCATGTACCTCTGTGTCAGCTTTACTGTGACCTGCAGCATCTTCAGCTGTTTCAGCTTTGTGGTAAGTGGCTCTTTATTGCAAAATATTACCTTAAAATACACTAAACAACTACATCTTTTTAATCACTTGTTCATATACTCTAGCAGAACTCATGGAATTTGTGCCCATTTATATCTATAATTTCCTTTCTTGCTTTTGTACCCTTCCCCACCAAACACGCTTTAGTTGTTTCCCGAGGCAGCTCCAGATCATAACCAGAGCCACATCAACCGGCTTAGCAAGGTTTTCGATACAATAACAGTATTTGTTTGCTTAGGAGCTTCCTTGTTAGTGCTTCAAAGTGCTTTATAAAACCTTAAATAGTACAGTCTGCTGGGGTTAAAATTTCCTTTGTTTGTTTGGGTACTTCTCCCCACTTCCTCAGCTCTCCCCAGAGATACAGGCTAAGGAGCAAAGCGGGAAGAGGGGGCTGTGGTCATGCATTTCCCCCAGCCCTCATTAGCCACAGGGCGTGTGCATTCCCATGTCACAGGTCATAACCCCAGGAAATGCCTTATAACCCCCTACTCTCCTTTAGGACCAATCCTATATCAATTCTGTATCTATTCCCGCCTCAGTGCAGCTTATGAATACATAATTGCAGCAAATATATTTCACTTCCAATGATCATTTATTTTCTGTAGCTGATACAGCAAAACAGATAAGTTTGGTTGTCCCTGATTTCAGCTGATAATAACATTATGAATTCAAAAGTGGGATTGTCGAAGTCAATTTTCTGCTAAAGGGTACTTTTTGGGGGGGAGGGGGTGAGGCATTAAAAAGAAAGATATACACCTGTCGCACAGAATGATATTGTGGGAAAAAAGATACTTTTATTGCCATGGAAAAAAAAAATTTCTTTTAAAAAAAAGTTCCTGTAGGGTTCCCGTAATGTGGTCATCAAGGATAGGTTGGTTTATATTTTTCTTGCCAGGGAAAGAAGTTTTGCCATCTAGATGGAGAATGAACAGCTGGAAAAAACTGGCCCTGTGACCCTGAGAGGTCTCAGAAAGATGATCCAAGTATATGATCCAAAAATATTCTCATCACCAAATACCATAGAGGTTTGGATATCTATAGGGCAATATCTTTTGAAGTTCTTCCTCTTTTCAGAGGTCAGTGAAATGGGGTGGGTCTTGATGAGATGGCTTACAGATTTCTTGGGACGTTTACCAAAAAGTTATAGATGAAAGGTACTTTGGGTAAGAGCTAGGCAAAGACATCTGAACAGGAAAAAACAGGGAGATTGAGAGAGGAAATTAAATAGAGAAAAGGAGGGAGCAACCAGGAGCTGATGGGTATGTAAGTACTATGTGTCTAACTACAAATGACTATCTTTGATCAAATCTGTTTTTAGAGTGTGTGGAGATAATCAAGCATTTTGACATCCCTGAATAGATTTTTGGACAGATTAGCCAGACTTCTCCCCAATAACTGTGAGAGAAACTTAGAGCCTAAAGGACTTCTTCAGAGTTAGATATCTAAACCTGGGTGAAGTAAGTCTGACCTACACACATTGAGGAATTAGATGATCCCAATGATTTCCAGATATCTCCATACAGGCCTATCTATATGATTTAGCTACAATGCATTTTTTTTCTTAAGAACCTGCTTCCTCCAGTACAATGGCAAACAGTGGCTGAGAAATGAATTAGGATCATGCAGGAAATGAATGTGCTGCAAATTGGCTTCTTGCCTTATTAGATATAGAAGTCCAAAGTTGTGTAGTAAATGGAAGAAAAGTGTCAAGAAAGGATGGTTTAATCATTAAGACAACTAAATGCTGTGAGAATCCAGATCTTTGCATCAGTGGCATTTTTGATGGAGCCAAGCAATTCACTTAGACCAAAATTTTCATCAGTAGCCTTTACTGCACATTACTCATTTTCTGATTGCTCATCTTGGGTCATATGGGGACAGATTTGCCAAAACTGAGCACTCACTGCTGCAAATGAAGTCAGTTAGGTTTGAAAAGTGTTCTAAAAAGTGTTGTTGTTCCTGAGAGGGTGTGCTTCAAGTAGGGAATCTAAAATAAGTTTATAAACTTGACAACACTGAAGTTTATCTGAGCCTCAGCTCTCTGCTCATAGTATATGAATAGTAGCCCCATCAAACTCTCAGGGGCTGTGTGAAGTGAAAATCACCTCCCGTGTAAAGTATGTCACCTCCTCACACAAAAGATCACAGAAATAGCTAGAAATAGCTATGATGACCTTGTATTTCCTTCAGAGGTTAGCTAGTATACTCTAAACAAGATCTAGAGCCACACTGCACAAGAAGAACAGAGAGAAATATTTAATCATGATCATTCACTATGTTAGGCTTGGAAAAGAGAAAAGATTTAACTTCACAGGATAACTGACACATACATGAACAGGCCAGGTGGAGACTGCACAGACAACTCCCTTTCTCAGGTTCCTGAAAGTGTAATATCCTTTTCATTTTCTTTCAACATTAATATTTGGATTGTGTTACCCATATGTACAAACCTTTCTGAGGTTTTGGAGGTGGGGACTAGGGGTGTTTTTATTGTAATTTATTTTTACCTGGAATTTAAGTTCCATTAAGGATATTGGTCATAAGATTTGGATAACTCTGGTCCCAAACCCACTCAGATCAATAGGAAAAAATTCAAAAGCACTGAAGGGATTTTGCCTTCTCTGCAGGATGGCAACAGTCAGAAATATCCAAAGGAATGAGATAATTCTGGAACTGGAAATGGAACAGCCATGTCAGCACCCAACCCAGGTTTCCTACCGCCTGTAGGAAACATACAGTAATCCTTGGGCTCTGCTTGGCACTGGGGAGGCCTCATCTGGAAACCGAGCACTGGTTTGGACACCTCCCTTCAGGTGAGGTGCAGAGACAAGCCAGAGCAGAACGAGCTGGAGACAACATGACTGGTGAGAGGGAACATTGGGAAGAACTGGCATTGTGCAGTATAAATGAAGGAAGGTTGAGAGAGTTGGTGTTGTGAATGAGTGTTTTAAGTTGTTTAAAGAACCTCTGGCAAAGGTATTGGAAAAGCATGTTTAATATAAAAGTGAAAGCGTAACAAGGTTCATTGGCAAGGTTCACTCTATTTCTTACTTGATGGTTAAAACACACATACAAGAACCAAACTCAAATCTAAAGTCAATCAATCTAAAACCAAAATCAAACAAAAACTATCTACAGGGAGTGGGGGGAAGGTAAGGATAAGGGTAAGGGTAAAGGTAAGGGTAAGAGTAATGGTAAGGGTAAGGGTGAGGGTAAGGGTAAGGGTAAGAAAGGATAAGGATAAAAAGGAATAAGGGAGACCCTCCCACTGAGTCAAGGTTCAGAGTAGACCCCCTTGCCAGACTGAGCCTCCGACTTTTATTTTCCATACTGACTGCAATTCAGGTAGGCAACTTTCTTTGAAAGTTCACTAATAAAAGTGTTATTCCACTTGAGTTGCCATTTAGGCTAGAAAGATAAGTTTCCAAGGCTGTTCATTAAAAAAAAAGAGGAGCTCAATAGACAGTATTAGTTCCTGGGAGCAGACCGTGATTTTGGTAAGCTCGAGAGGTGCTGAGCCCAGGTGTTGCTCATAAAGGCCAAGACATAAAGAACCTTGCTGTGGTGCTCTGTGCGGCTAGCAGGTGACCAGCGCCGGGCTCTCGACCCACACAGGAGGGTGTGACAGAGGCTGCTCGCAGGCGTGGGAGGATTGGTGGAGCTCCGGCGTGGGTTCGCCTAATCCACCGATGTTAAGGGCATGCGGAGGAGGCAAAGAAGTGGAGGAGGTTCTTCGTAGAAGGCAGGCAGGGTTTATTGAGGCGAAGGGCGAGGGACCACGAAGAACCAAAGAAGAACCATGAAGAACCGAGATTACAGTNGCAGACCGTGATTTTGATAAGCTTGAGAGGCGCTGAGCCCAGGTGTTGCTCATAAAGGCCAAGACATAAAGAACCTTGCCGTGGTGCTCTGTCCGGCTAGCAGGTGACCAGCGCCGGGCTCTCGACCCACACAGGAGGGTGTGACAGAGGCTGCTCGCAGGCGTGGGAGGATTGGTGGAGCTCCGGCGTGGGTTCGCCTAATCCACCGATGTTAAGGGCATGCGGAGGAGGCAAAGAAGTGGAGGAGGTTCTTCGTAGAAGGCAGGCAGGGTTTATTGAGGCGAAGGGCGAGGGACCACGAAGAACCAAAGAAGAACCATGAAGAACCGAGATTACAGTACTGACCTGGGGTTTTATACCCCAGTGGAAAGGGGAGGGAAGATGAGAAATGGCCAATGGTACAGTGACAAGGAGGTGGTACCAAGGTGGGGAAAAGGGGTACATAGCCAGAAGAAGGTGGGAGGGGAAAATTACATGGGCCAACAGGGAGTCGAGAGCCGTAGAACATTCTAGGGGGACAACTATATATGGAGGGAGAAAGGCGGGGATGGCGGTGGCCAATTATGAGGAAGTGGGTTTGGATATTTCCCACAGCTCTCTGGGAAGTCACCCTAAATCTAGGGTTCTTGGGCTGTGGGGGTATGAAACCAAAGGACCTGCTGGTCCATATGGCTCTGCTGTCCATGATGCACTGCAACAGAACTTATCTGTGATTACAGCCTGGACCAAGGGGAGATGGGGCAGGGGGACGGGGAATGCACTACCATAACTGGAGTTGGGGTTTGAGTACAGAACTCATAGCATTCTGCTACGGAAGAGTGGAAGAATTTATCCTCACTTTACAAGACAAAACCAGTAGGAAATACATAAAATTGAATTTTGGCAGGACCCATTTTAGATATCAGGAAGAGTGTTTAATGTAGGCAAAGCACTAGCAGTGCCCATGGCACTTTGGGAACATCTATTACAGTAAGTCCTTAAGGAAAAGTTATAAAAGTATCTCAGGATAACCAGAGGGATGGATGAGGTGAGCTATCCAGGACCTGCCAAATTTATCATTCCATAATTCTGTGTTTCAGCTACAAATCTTTTCAGGTAAGGCAAATTAACTTATGTTAAAAGCTGCACTGTGGTGATTATAATGTTTCAAGGATCCCAGACACTTACTCTGTAATGGAATTCCAGAGATATGAGTGCTACTGCATTCTGTAGTTACCTTTAGTAATTTAGGAGCTTTCACTTAGAATTCAAGCTTTTGTAGGTTAGTTTAAGAAACATTCCTGAGAAATATCCCTGTCTAGTTGCTGTTAGCACAAACTGCTACTAATGTAAGAAGAAATGGTATTTATGTAAGAAGCAATAATATATATTTGCATGTAGATATTTATATGCACAAATCTACATGTACCTTTATGTAAACATAACAGATCCTTTGAAAAGGAGTCAGG
The DNA here is from genome assembly GCA_013397175.1 of Platysteira castanea. NCBI lineage: Eukaryota > Metazoa > Chordata > Aves > Passeriformes > Platysteira > Platysteira castanea. The sequence continues at coordinate 771,967 of VYXC01005338.1, forward strand.
GGCTAAGCACTAGTATGGCATTTGTTTATACTGTTCCAGTCAAATACAACTGATAAACAATACAGCTATTAGAGAAGGAAAAAAAAACTCCTCAAAAATGCTTTCATTTTACAGTGCATGCATGACATTTTGTACGAAAAACTCCCTCAACAGCAAGCAGTGGCTATTCAGTTTACGTTCACTAATGTAGGAGAACAGAGGAAATACCACCCAAAAGCTCTTAGGAAAATGCTATTCTCTACAGTATGACCACAGCATGCATTAAGGCAGTTCTGTCTTCTTTAAGTTCCTTCTTCACACAAAGTGAAGGGAAACCATTGCTTGAGTTCAACCTCTAATATTAACTGACTGTGTCAGAACACTCCCCTGAAATTAGGAACATTTATTTGGCTGTACAACACAGCAATATTCAACTCTATTAAAGTTAGAAAGCAAACTGATGAAGGGAAATAAGCTACACATACTAAATGGATGGAAATTTATTTTGTAAACATAAAGCTGTCCTTCCAAAATATGTTTTATTATTTGATTTTCATCTTCACACTAAGCTTATGTTCATGAAGTAGCTTTCCAAGACCCTCAGAGGGACTTATATTGTGTGAAAGGAATTTTTAATTACCTTAAAACACTTCTGAGAAGTGTCCAGTGTTCACTGTTTTGTATTTTTAGGGAATCTTTGGTTAGAAGTTAAATTTATCTCCATTGTTGCTCATTTGAACTTCTTCTGCCTTTCTCAAGTCAGTAGCTCTGAAAACATCTGATCAATTGGGCAACACCTTTTTAAGTGAGATTTCTACTCTGAATACACAGGGACCACAGCGGGTTGTCTGGTCCAACCTCCCGGCTCAGGCAGGGTCTCCCAGAGCTCACGGCATAGGATTTTGTCCAGATGGTTCTGGAATGTCTCCAGTGAGGGAGACTCCACAGTCTCTCTGGACAATCTCTTTCAGTACATGGTCACTGCACAGTAAAGAAGATCCTCCTCATAGTCAGGTGGAACTTTCTGTACATCAGTTTCTGCTTGTTGCCTCTTATTTCACTGAGTAACAATTTGAAAATATTCTTTCTCAAGACACTATATTTCTGTCACTGTCCATTTTATTTATTGTCTCTACTTAATTCAAGTGAAACTGAGATACACCAAAGTACAACACTACCATATTCTGCATTACATAAGCTCTCTGTGAGCAATTCCAGTGAACAGACCATTAAATAAGTAAATAAATCTCAGTCAGAAGGTGAAAGAAAACATTTACTACTTGTCCTTGGTGAGTTGGTTCTGAAAACATGAAAGGAAAAGCTTTGATAGGTATTTGAAAGTAATCAGCTTCCAAGATAAGCCTGATGTTTTTATTTGCTTACTTAAACGAGGTATATCACTAGCAAGCAGATTAGGAAAACTTTGAAAATGGTACAAGCATTTTAAATTATGAGATCAAAATATAATGTCTAACTTCAAACCCCCTCACCCCCGCATAGTCTGCTGTATTTGTAGCTAATCATAAACTAATGAAGGATGACCTGAGACACTGAAGTTCACTTTACTATTAACATTACATGTGAAGTAGCAGTACATCTTGGTTGTTGTGATGTGCTTATGAATCTTAGCACCAGAGTAAAAATCAGTCATCAAAAGAAAAAAAAAAGAAAAAAAAAAAGAAACAAAAAGAAAAAAAAAAGGAAAAAATGCAACTAATGGTATTTAATAGTATTAGGGCCAAGAGATAGCACAGAGTTGAACAACCAAGGTGAGATTCATTTACCCTAATGCCAGCATCTGGGATTTCTCACACCCCTGCACAGCATTTGGAGACGCCCGTGTCTTGCCCAGTGAGACAGACCTAGCTGTGGGTGACCACCAGCTCCTGCTTGGGGCCAGTGAAGCTGTGCCACATGTTTCATCTGAGGGCTGGAGAACAGCTATATGCTGGGAAGGTTCCACAAAGAGCTGGAGATTGTTGCTTATATCTTAAAAAAAAAAATAAAATATATATATAATTGGTGTTTGGCTCACAGCTAATAATTAGAGCTTTCCAGTGCTCCTAAAATGATAAGAAAGTTGAAAGATGTTAGTGTTGGCTTTGAAAGAATACAATTAGCTCAGTGCTTTCCTTCAACCATTTCTTTTTGAAGTTCTTTGCAGAAAATGCTAAGCAATTTCCTTTCCCTTTTAACATCAATAACCCTTCTTGGTAGAAGACTTTGTTTAAATAGTTTTCTGTTGTCTGCAAACAAATCAAAGGAAAATAAAGTTAATTAACTGAATGAAAGTGTGGTGGGAAAAAAAGTGGGGATTAGTCAGTGTCAGTTCTTTGGCTGTGAAATGTTGATTACATTTAGATACTTGAGCGAGGCCTCCCTAACCTAAAAAGCTGACACTGTGACTTCCTGCCAAGGCCGCTGGTTACACGATGAGCCTCAGGCCAAGCCTGAATGACACAGCAGGCTCAAAATAAACTGTAACCNATTACATGTGAAGTAGCAGTACATCTTAGTTGTTGTGATGTGCTTATGAATCTTAGCACCAGAGTAAAAATCAGTCATCAAAAGAAAAAAAAAAGAAAAAAAAAAAGAAACAAAAAGAAAAAAAAAAGGAAAAAATGCAACTAATGGTATTTAATAGTATTAGGGCCAAGAGATAGCACAGAGTTGAACAACCAAGGTGAGATTCATTTACCCTAATGCCAGCATCTGGGATTTCTCACACCCCTGCACAGCATTTGGAGACGCCCGTGTCTTGCCCAGTGAGACAGACCTAGCTGTGGGTGACCACCAGCTCCTGCTTGGGGCCAGTGAAGCTGTGCCACATGTTTCATCTGAGGGCTGGAGAACAGCTATATGCTGGGAAGGTTCCACAAAGAGCTGGAGATTGTTGCTTATATCTTAAAAAAAAAAATAAAATATATATATAATTGGTGTTTGGCTCACAGCTAATAATTAGAGCTTTCCAGTGCTCCTAAAATGATAAGAAAGTTGAAAGATGTTAGTGTTGGCTTTGAAAGAATACAATTAGCTCAGTGCTTTCCTTCAACCATTTCTTTTTGAAGTTCTTTGCAGAAAATGCTAAGCAATTTCCTTTCCCTTTTAACATCAATAACCCTTCTTGGTAGAAGACTTTGTTTAAATAGTTTTCTGTTGTCTGCAAACAAATCAAAGGAAAATAAAGTTAATTAACTGAATGAAAGTGTGGTGGGAAAAAAAGTGGGGATTAGTCAGTGTCAGTTCTTTGGCTGTGAAATGTTGATTACATTTAGATACTTGAGCGAGGCCTCCCTAACCTAAAAAGCTGACACTGTGACTTCCTGCCAAGGCCGCTGGTTACACGATGAGCCTCAGGCCAAGCCTGAATGACACAGCAGGCTCAAAATAAACTGTAACCTTCTCCCGTGTAACATGCCCATTTCAATTTGGGTTACGTGAAAAGCATGCTTGTGGGATTGTTTCAGCTTTTCTGGAAAGCATGAGGTGTGGAGGAGGTTGATCAAATCTCGCTCTCCCCAAAAATTGCACCTGTGACTCAGATTACAGGATATCTGGATCTGGCTGTGTGAGTACCTCTCGGGAAGAAGAAAGGTAACACTGAACGCAAAAATAGCTTTATTAAACAATGTGGTCTTTCCATTCCTTTTTGGGAAGAAGCAGCCTTTTAAAAACCAAGTTAATTTTCTTTGCACAGGCAGATAAAATGGGATTTCCTCTGTCTTAACTGTTGAGAAGAAATTGTATACACACTAATACCATTTAAAAGAAATTTTATACACACTGGATTCCATATTTTTGCCCTATGGTACAGAAGCAATGCTTCAGCGGTGACATACCAGTGCTGAAAGTTCATGTGTTCATGCTGGTCAGGTAGTAGGATTTTTTTACGTTTTCAAAGAATAAGATCTCACCTGGAATACTGAAGCTGAAATGGCTTCACACATTGTTCTGCACTTGTAGGCTGGCTCTCCGAGGATGGTAAAATTTGCCTTCCCAGGAACATTGATAAGGGCACAATGAATTACTGAGAGGATTTTCTCAAACAGTAGCAGAAAACTATCCAAAGGAAGGATCATCCTGGTGTCACTGGAGGCAAGACCACAGCCACGCAGCAGTTTTTGTTGCTGCCCCTCTTCCCTGGATGTCCCTGTGGTGGCTGTAACTCTCCACAGAATGGAACCAGAGCTCAGAGCCTGCCATACCCTGCAGGACAGAACTGATAATGAGCAAATTGCACAGGGGCAAAGTCCCTAAAACCTGTCCTAAAGCCATTTGGCTACAGACTTTTCTAACTGGTGTTTTTTACACTAAGATGGTATGTAGGAGTTACTAGCTGCTGCTATCAAGTACTTCAGAACAACTGGACCACTGAGGGACATGAGGTCAGTGCACAAGTACTGATGGCTGAAGGTCTCCCAGTGCCATACTGCAGCAGGAAGGGCAAGCAGTGGGGAGCAGCATGCATCACTGCAGTGTGACAGGGCTCCAAGCCATCCGCAGGGTCTGTTCCCACCATCAGCTGAGGTCCAGGTACTTGATGACAGTACCAGGAGCCTCTCCATAACCTAGCTGCTTCCTATGAAGTGTTGCTAATCCTCTGGCAAGCAGCTGCCAGGAAGAGCAAGAAGGAAATGGAACACTTGCTGGGAGATCATTAGAGGGGACCTCATCAGTGTGAGGTTTCCCTTAATATCCACAAGATTTGAGCACATAGCTCAGCTGCTGGATAATAATTACTGTTTACTGCTGGGTCTGACAGAGTGGGGACATCTTAGATGTGTGGAAATGCAAGTGGGTAAAATCCATACCAGTGATGCTTGTGAACTGCACTGTAAGGCCATTGCTATATAGAAAGCATCCTATAACCCACAAGGGTGACACAATCCTGGTTGTTGGTTAAAACAAAGAAAGAAGAGAAACCCAACACTATTTGGCTTAGGTAATGTCATAAGTTTGGGTTGCTTGCTGGAATAGTGGGTAATGAAATGTAATCCTCTGTCGTAACTGCAGCATAACCACGGCAATGTGAAAATAAGCAGTGGTGTGATTTTGAAGACAATTACTCTTGCCAGTAAGAATTTTATTCCAAATTATTAAACTATGTGTTTAAGAAATACTTAGTCAATAATTAACTAATTAAGCAAAACAAAGTTTTGTAGTTTTTGTTAAAGGGATGTTTCTGGACAAGATGATGCATTTGTCAGACCAAAGTACGAAACCTCTTTGATTTCAGCAGAAAAGAATGCTAATTCTGTGTCTTCATTTCTGTTCAAGAAATCCAGTGGCTTTTTGTTATGTTAGTGTAGCTGTTCAGAAATGAACCTAGAAAGAACAACAAATGTTACTTGGACCTTCTAATTATAATGTGGCCTGACAATAGGCCAATGCAGTATTTATGTGTACAGAGACTTCAATTTCTTTTTACTTCTTTTATTTTTTAAAATTTGCTTTTGCTTTCCTGTTTTTATTTATCTTGTATAGCTGGGAAAAAAAGCAGGTCTTTAATCACTGAGGACTATATGATCTCCAGGCACCCTACCCAAGTGAAGAACTGTACTCCAGGTCCAGCTTCAGAAGCCTGGTGGGTCAGTGCCTTCTCCCTGGTACCACACAGTGCCCTGTGGCCACTGTGAAACTGGCCCTGTGCTGCTCTTCTGTAAAACATCAGAATGAGTGGGTGTGAGCTGTGCAGCAAAGCCAAATTGCAACCAGAGATACCTCAGGAACACAGCTTCTCAAAACCCTTACTTCCTCCTTTTCTTATGTGAAAGAAAAGTCCTTACGTGAAAAAAAAGGGGAGAAAAAAAGGATCAGTATTGGAGTAAAAAAGGCAAATAATGCAGAAATGAGTGTTGTGCTGCCTTGGCTCCTGTGCTGCCTTGGCTGCTGTTTCACAGAGTACAGATTGGCAAGACTCCTCAACAGAATTAGCTTCAGCAGGAAAATCCAATGAAGGATTGATTTATAGCTGTTGGTTGAAGGGGCATCTGCCAGTTGTTGTTTCTATAATGTAAATGTTCTTAATGTAATGTGACTTATTTTGAAGCAGGGAAAGCTTGTGTGCCCAATAAATACAGCTATAATTCAGACCAGCCCAACTCTCTCAATTTTCTCAGATGGCTTGATTATAAAGTTCAGCTTGGTTTTAAACTGGAATCCCCCAAGATCAGGTATTTCATACTCAAATGTACTAAACTGCTTTGTAAAAAAAATTTGATCCTCAAATTTCAGATCCAAATTATCATTAGGGTGGGGATGGAGAGGTGGGGGAAGCTCTTTTTCAGAATTTTTTTTTTCACGTCAAGAGAAAATAACATAAATATCAGCATCAGAGATGAAATTTCCTGAAATCCCAAATTAGATAAAGAAACTCTAGCACTTAAGAACTCACAAAGCTTTTCCCTTCTGAAATCTTATTGGATTTTTGCACATTGAAAAAACAGTATCAAAGTTTAGGATGGGAGATGGATGCCATGTTTTATCTGTAAAATATAAAGGGGGGAAAAATTATTTTGTTGTTCAAAATCTAATCTCTGATAAAGCTTAACCAGATCATTGCTGGTGATCACTGCTTTTACATGAATGTCATTCCATGATTTTTTAAAGATGTGCTCAGCACCTATGATTAAAATTAAACTGAAAATAATGTTATCCTCATCACAACATTCCCTAACCATGTAGTCAAGGCTGATTCAGATGAGAAAACCACCTAATGAATCATCAAACCTGTTTCCTGCACTCCCTAGGCGGGCCATGCTGCCTTTAATTTCAATTTTTCCTACAAAATAATTCTTCTACATATAAGACAGTCTGGGATAATAATTCAGTGTTGGGATTAATTTTATTAAATTTGAGCCAGTCAACATGGATTTCTTTAAGCCAACAGAGATCTAGAAAATATAGTCAATAAGAATTAAGGCTAAATTGATCTCACTGTAAGGTAAGCAGTTACGCCAGGTCAGATGGATTGCTCCCTAAAAGAGAAATGCATATTCCTCTCAATTGCTTACAACCCCAGAGGAGCAGCTGAGCTGGAGTTGCTACATTCTACGCCTCTGCAGTTGTCTGGGGTGAAGAGCCTTCACAGTGTCAGATTTGCAGTACATCTGTCACATCTCCCTTTACTCTCAGGCATTTGAAACATTTTGGTAGAACTGAATACCTCTGAAATCAAAAGTAATTTCTGGAATTTCACATCCAGAGGCTGGACCTTTTTGTAGAATTTCTCCAGAGCTGAAATTTCCTGGTTAATTTTATCAAACATTTTAGCAAAATCACTTGACTTCTATTCTTTATTAAATTTTGTAAGATACCTCTCTAAGATTCTAGTCAAATATCATATTTTATATATTCTACTTTGTGTAATCTTCAAATCAGAAGACCTTAGTACCATTTGTTGAGAATACCTTGTCCATATCCCTATTTTACTTAGGCATGCATGCACATGTAGGGATGCATATCTATATAACAATACTTATACAGAAACAGAGAATAATAAAACAGACACCGAACTGTGGACTATCTAGAGATATAAAATGTGAATTGTATATGTGTATGTCTAGTTATACAAACGCTATTAGTTCTTTTATTATTTAAAAAAATGTCAGAGCATACAAGAGAGGTAACTGGGTAGGGTAGAGTGTCAGGAAATAAAATATAAGGAAACCCACCAAATTACAGGTGAATCTATAGAAAAACTTTACTAAAAATAAAAGAAGGCAATCTTGGGAGTTACAGTCTCTTCATCAGTCTATGGGAAAGCAGAACAAAGAGATCAGAAAACGTATACTTAAAGGATGATGATTCAAAGCTCATAAGGGAATCGGTTATTGTAGTATGAGTAAAAGGTCTATGGGAAATATTTTCCTTGGGAGACCAGGAAATGTCTGAAAAAACTAAGCCACAGGGTGCATTAAAGAGAAATGTTTCCCTGGGTCACCATTCCTTTTACAGAAGGAAAGAGGAATCTATTAAGTCAGGAATGGACAGTAAGATCAAGGGAAATTAATGAACTGGAAGAGAGCCTTTTAGAGCTGTAGTAATGCTCAGACCTGTGGGCTGCCCTGAAATAGGATTCTGTTTTCCTGAAAACCAGCGATAACTTCATGCAGCTGCTCATTAGATAGTGCAGATAGCAGAGGAGAAATTGCAACCCTGGATGTGCTAGATTAGCGTTTTCCCTCTATTTCCTCCATTTATTTTCCAGATGGCATATGGTTTCCCTATCATGTCTTATTTATTTATTCCTCTTCCAACTCTATTAACCTCAGTGGATCAACAACAGAAATGACTACAGCCCATTGACTGCAGAATCTTATTTGATATTGACTGTTTTCTTTAGGGTGATTTGATTGACACAAATTATTGCAGTAGATGTGTATTGTAATTCGTAGTGGAACACTTTATCTATTTGAATCCAGATAGCCTTTCTTCCAGAGTCTCCATTTGTAGTGCTGCTTTTTGGGATCTTTGAATCTTTATTGTATCAAAGAGCAGATATTTGTAGGGGCAGCTAAGAGCTGGGGAGGATTAATGCACAATCCTTCCACACTTAAATATCTGGCTGTTTTCATCTTGTCCTAGGTCACCACTGGGAATGAATTTGGTCACCTTACCCTGGTACATATTTACAAAACTCAAGGAAGTGCCATGGAATTTGATGCAGTTATCAGTGTCACTTCAAAAGGGTACCAGAATTGAAATGATAGAAATCTCATGTAGCACGATTGAGGGACTTTGCAGGATTATATCAGATGTTTAACACTGAGCTCCAGTACATTTATTTTTCTTTTATTCCTTCTTTCTTTCTCAAGCTCTGAACTTCTTCATCACAAATATTAAATGTATTTGACATGAAAAGAATGTGGGAAAGGAATGTAAAAGGAATAATGTGTAACATTCAGCTGTTTTGAGCAAGACTCACAACACAAATCACTGCTTTACAAAGCTACAGATATTGTATTGGTTTTTATTTGAAGTGCAGGAAAATAACTACTCCCTAGTTTAATGCTGTGTGAATCGAAGGATAAGACCCTCTTCTTGGGTATTGAATCAGGGCAATGCATGCTTGTGAAAGGGGGGTACACAGAGCAGAAATGAGACTATCTCAGGTAAATATGGCCTAAAGTTTGGCCACAGGCGGCTTGTCTCCACAGCCAAGTAAACTATTTCAGGGAAAGATAACAGGACCCAGGTTGAATGCAGACAGATGTCAGGAGAAAGAGGCAGTACAGTGGGGCAGCTGCTCTGCCTTCCCTTGGCACAGATCCTGGGCTCTTCCCGGGAGGTGCTGCTGGTCTGGGGCAAGGCGGGAAAACAAACCCTACCTGCAGCTGAGAAACCTGAAAAATCCGAAAAAATACCATGCTAATGCTAAACTGCTGCTCAGAATTGTTCCTTATCTTAAGCTCCACACTGCCCATCCTGCTCCTGAGGTAGGTGGGAGCCCGTCCCAGCAGTGCTGCATGGGGCAGGCAAGTGCTGCACGAGAGAAATCCTGGATGCCAGTGTGCTACAGAGGTGTGGAATAATTGCTCTGACTATAAATGATCAACAGCTTCTGACACATGGCCAAGATGAAAATCAGAACAAAATGTTGTTTTGGTTTAATGAGAGCTATAGTGGTTAAATTCTTCTGGCTTTCTCACCAAAATGAGAAAAGGAAGGGCAAAAAAAATCTGGATTGATTTTTCTTTGATGAAAAACAAAATATATTTGATTTTAGTGAGGGTTTGTGAGGGTTTGTTTTCTCCATTTCCCTTCTCTTTCTTTGTGGTTGATTAACTTCTGCTAAGCTTTTGGATAAAACATGCAAACCAGAGACAAAATGTTTTCTATCAAATAAAAGGGTCTTATTTCCTACAGGTTTTTTTTTCCTTTATTATCCAATATGTTAATTAAAAATCACTTAAAATCCCAGATACTTTCTCATAGAAAAAAAAAAAAAAGGCAATTTTGGTGGCTTAACATCTTGAAGCATTATATTTTATTCTACATGAGAGAATCAAGTATAGTTCTCCCAGAGCAGCAGCACATGTACTCGAAACACATTCCTTTTGCAGGGGTAATGTCTTTTGATAACATTGCTCAGATACCACCATTCTTCCTTTCTTTTCCTACATCAGCCTCCGAGGACATAGAAACATGCATTAAGAAATTTAATGGTTATTTCAAATTGTGTTAAGGCAGCTATCCTCCTTCTCTTTACTAAAAATCTTTCTGATACAAAGAAACAGAGTCCAACAGAGTTTTCTCACTTGTTTTCTAACTAGGGTTTATGTGACTAGAAGATCTTTGTTAGTTTTCTTCCTGGAAATGGCTCATCAGCAGTTAATCAGTGTTAAATTGCACAGCCCACTTACATTAGGCATAGAAATAGAAAACGCTTATGTCATTAAATGTTTATGTCATTAGCAGCTGTATTTTGACCTATGTTGGAGTTATTGCCAAATTAAAATAGATTTTAAAAAAATATAGCATCATGTCACTCATGAAGCAGTTAGGAAGAAGGATTTCATGGATCTGAGACACCTAGCACAAGCAAGGAAGACTATTTAATTTTGATATGTTAACGTGATAAAAAATATATGACATTGAATGACAGACAACAAGAAATCTGCTTGAGGAAGATGTAAGAGTGACTCTTTTTCCAGATGTCAGCATTAAAGAAGCCTGGAATTTAAGAAGCCGAAGGCATCCATGCCTATGAAAACTATGGACAAAACACTCTTCTAAGTTGTTTTGAGTGTGCTTGCTTTTCTCTTATCAAGCAAAAACTAATAAATTAAAAATAGCAGTTAACCTTATACCTCTGGGTCATTTTAAAGTTACTTGCTCTTATCTCTCTCCTAGTATGAATTTCCAAGTGGCAGAGACAAGTTTTGGTGGCTAGAAGATTTAGGTAGCCAAAAATCAAACAATAAACACCAACTTTCCACAGTGATGAAAAGTGTATTGAGTATCACCCTCCATGGAGGAGTGAAATATTCCACCATGTTCTTTGCTTATAAAAGTAATATCCTTCTTTCTAAAATATGGATGTAATCTAGTGGGATGGTGTGTCTGGAGCACGCAGTGACGTGGAGATGGAATGGGGCCTTTGCTCAGGCGTTGCCCTCCTGTTGAGGTGCCCCCCTGGGGAATGGGCCCTGGGAGTTGAGGCATGGTTACATGGGGTTTCCAGACTCCCTGATGTTACCCTGTTCCTTATTGGTTATAGGTGTTTTCCCCGCCCCAAAAACTGTGGTTGTCCCATGATTCCTGGCTCTTTGGTGGTTAGTTCCTGCCGGAGCTGGTGGCCATGCGGTCGGTATGGGCCCGACCTGGCTGCCATGCGGCCAGCGAAATAAAACATCCATGAATATTTACCAAAGATATTGTTCCTGATTCTTTCTACGGACAAAGCTGTCTCCAGGGAGGGTGCAGGCTTTAACCTGACTTCAACACCCTCCTGCTCTCCCTTTTCCGTGGGTATTGTCCACCTTGGGATGGCAGCTCCATCACCCACACCTCTGCCCTTGCAGAGCCCCCGCTGCCTGGAGTGATGGGGGCACTCCCAAGGGAAATGTTGCTGTCTGTGCTGTACAAATAGCACAGATGAAGTGTCGTAAGGTCTCCTCTCAGCATGAAAACCTATGAATCCAGTCAGCTGTACACTACTGAGGCAATGCTTCTTTGGGAGAAAGCTCTAGTGTGTTAGCCTGCTCCCCTCAATCCTGCGTCGCGAAGGCAGGACAGGCTTTCTTTGCCATCTTTCACAGGATTTTAAGCTTTTGTGCCTGGTAGAAAGCCAAAGCTGAAATCCTGGGTTAATCTTGTTATCTGGTACACAGTGTAATGCTTGCTTTGCAGAATTCACCTCCATGCTTTCCCCATATGTGAACAATTTCAAAGGTTTTAAACTGAAAGGATAATAACTCCTATGTTCGGCCTTCTTCCAAATTGCACTTGCTTTTAGTGCTTTTAGTCTGCACTGGGCAGCAAGACTGACCTTCTAAACTCTGCTAAAATAAACTTATGGAATAAGATATATAGGTGTGCATACAGGACATCATAATAGCAGATAAGGAAAGAAACGCAAATAAAATAATAATGAAGTACCACCAATTTTAATCCATAAACCTTGAAATAATTTTGCTTCAGCATTCCAGTAAAAATTCCAAGATAGACTAGATGCTTCCCTGGTTTCCAGTGATGTTTTTTATGTGAACTAGAATTTACTGTTTATCTTCCTGTGTATACCTCCCATGGAATTCCAGTGGAGTATAAGTGCGGGTGGAGCAGCAGGTTAAAGAGCTGGAGGATTGACTGCTGGACCTCTGTTGTTACTGCAAAGAGGTTAATTGCATAATTTGGTGGAGAGCAGATATCTATTTTTAAGCACCTAGGTGCACAAATAGGATATTAGTTCCATTGTATAGTCAATGGCAAAATACAGAGTCCTAAATTAGATGTTCTTGCCTAAAGTCTGAAGGACTCTGCCTCTATAGAGTCAGGTAATATTTATATTTCCCTGATCTCCTTCTTCTACTGAATGGTATAAGTTTGTCTTGGATTGAATACAAAGAGAATTGCCTTCATGACCAGTGAAAACAGGTATGAGATCAAAATCCACTTCCTTCTCTCTTTCTTCAAAATAAGCAATACACTACTGACAAGGACAGTCAACCCAAAGACACTCTCAGTAGATGATTCATAATTATACACTCTTTTTCTGTCCCTGAGTACAGTGGGCAAGTAATGGTAATTGCAAAGTGCCTAGTTTCTTAGAGAGCAGAGTAAACCATAAGGACATATAAAACTGAAATAAAACTCTTGCTGTTGTACCTTCTACTGCAGTTACTGAAAATCTAACCAAGGTCTGCTATGCAGAGCAACACATGCCAGCATGGTGTAGGACAGCTGGAAGAAGAAATGCATATTGTGAATTGTAATAACAATGGACAGGTGTATGAGAGATTTTTGAACTCGGGAACATGTCCCTGGAACTTGGCACATGTTGCTGTTTGCTCCTGGGCTGGCATCCAGCAGAGAGTGAGAGGAAGCGAAACTGCTGCCATCAGTTACACAGTGTGCTCATTTTCAGATTCACCAGAAACCCAGGTATACCAGAGAAACATTTATAAATCACACCAGAGCAGTTGCCAGACAAGAGACTATGATCACTCTATGTTTGGTGTAATATATGGGATCTTAAGAAATAGATGAGGAAGGTCAGAGTCACACTGAGGACAATGAAAGAAAAACCTAAAGATCACCAAAACTGCTAAAAAATCACGTTTACTACCTGTGATATTCTTAACAGTAGTTAATGATTTACTTAAGTCTGTGTTATTTGACACTCAGGGTATAAAGTGAGCATCTTTTCTGTTAGACACAGTGGTATCCTCAACGTGCAGCAGAGAGGGACAGGTACCCCCAGAGTTCAGATCTGCCTCTCACTACTACTAAATAAAGAGGGAGCCATATGATTACTTCAGATACACAAGGTTGAAACCATGTAAACAGAACCCCCAAACTGAAGTAATATCTGAGTGAACAGCCTAGGAAAGCACCATTATGTAAAAATCATAAACAAAAAAACAAATAGCACAGAAAGTTATTTTTTTGTGTCTGTAATACTTCTTAGAGCCAGAGTATCCCCAGGTTGGATTACATCTCCTTTTATTAGGCAGTTTTTGTTGAAATTACTAACATTTATTATACTTAAATTCTGTCTCTGTAAACTATAGAAATTAATTTATTTCACCTACTATCATTAGACATATCCAGTTTAGATCTTTCAGAAGTCAGGTGAATCCCACTCAATGCATCTGTCTGTCTTAGAGATTTCAGTCATGGTGTTTTCAAACCAATGCATCTATATTTAAAAATAGATTTTATGCTTAAATAATCTGAACAAAAGGTTACTTGAGGCTTTTACCAGTGACTCCAGGATGTATCGTAACCTTTGAGTATTCAAAACTGAACTCTTTCTGTAATTATTGTGGTCTTACAAAAAATCATATCAAATTGCACAGGGTCATTTTCCTTCTGATAGTATGGGGAATTTTCTGTTGAATAATATAACCCACAAAGCATTTTTTTGGATGAGGTTAAAAATCTTTTCCATCTCACAAGCCAAATAAATCAACAGATTAAAACAAATAACTTTTACATATTGTCATATATGCTATTCATTGAAATCTAAACAAAAATTGTTCTACTTAGTTGCTCATATGCTCATATGCATTTCTCATAAGCATTTTTTCGTATGCTTATGTCTCTCAGGGTAAACCTAGAAATGCTAATATTTGAAGAGTAGTATGGAAATGAGCACAAAGGGTGCCTTGGGTACAGGCAAAGGTTGGCTGCAGAAGTCAAAAAGAAAAGAGAGATTTAATGTCCCAAGGAGGAAGATACTTAAATACACTTTCAAATTTGAATGCCCAAAGTAATTAAAAATGTGCTAATGTTAAGCACATGCTTAAGCGCCCTTTCTGACTGTCAGCATTTTCTTGAACTGAACATGAGTCCAAGTCTGGAAGTAAGACCATGTTGAATGTCGAAAAAAAAAAAAAAAAAAGATAAATAGTAATAAAAAATGCACATGTTTTATTCTCTTTCTCTTAGAGCACATAAAGTTTTCTGGTGTCCTATCACACTTTTAAAGAACAACCTCTGGTAGAAAAGAAGCCGTTCTAAACCACAACGTGAAAATTCATACTGATGATATAAATGTTGAAGGATCTGTCCAAATAAATCAGGAAGACAGAGGATCACACAGCTCTAATCTGTATGAAGTAATTGTGTAAGTCCATCCTAGAAGGCAGTAACAACAACCTGGAGAATGGGATTGTTCTGGGAAAAAATAAAATAAAATAAAATGTCCAAGATACAGCAAAGCCTTTGGCATTAGTAAATACTAGAACAGGATCCAACTGACTGACTTTTTTTGTTAATCTCTGCTTCATTCGTTGTGACGTTAATTATCTGCGTTTGACTGGCAGTCATCTATTCCCAGTTTGGACATTTTCCCCATTAGTGTACCAGGCACACAGCTTGTACAGTAGTTATCAGGGAAAACAGTGACTACATTGGACTGGACTGGAACAGAGTCCACTGCGTGAGTCAAACATCACAGGAATTTGTGTGTGGAGGGTGTTTACCCAGACATTTCAAGCTCTTGGAAGCACATGGTAGGAAAAAAAATACCAAAAAATTCCAATCCTGTCACTTTAAAAGTCCTTGTTTTTTCACCTGTGAGCAGTCCATTACCAAGGCATTAACAAAAAGCTTCTTTTCTTCTCTTGCCCAGAGTACAATGTGTCCCAAGACTTATTAATTATAAAAGTGTCACTCCCACAGATGTGAAGCACAATCTTTAATCTCCCATTGCCTGCAGGCTCACAAATATATGGATATCTGTACGTATACACACGTGTACACCCATATACAAATATATACCTACAATGACTGCAATTTTCATCTACTTACCTCCAGGAAAAAAAAACCAGCAAACCCACAAAGTAGTCATGAATAGAAAACTATTTGAATGAATGAAAATTAAACCTTGGCATTACAAGGTGATGGTATTCATATTTGAGAGAGAAGAAAAAAGAAATAAGTGTAGCTTTGAAATCTGTAGTGAGGCCATGCACAAGCGACAGAGAGGTGGAGCTTGAGGCACAAACCTGGAGCAAATCACACCATGACAGCAGCCTACAAAGGACCAGGTTATGCATTTGAAAACGTGGGAAATAAACATGCTATGTTGATGAAATAAGTGTTTGAAAGAACAAAAAATGTAGCTCTGATTAATTTTATGTAAGTTTGTAGGTAGAAGGGCTAATTTGTTTCTAGGAATAGTTTCATTTGGTCACAGTTTGACATCCACAGCTTAACACTGTGGTGTACATCTCCTCCTGTGCAGCTTTTCTCATCCAAACACCTGGATCCTCTTCTGTAAACATTGCAGTTTTGCCTTCCACAGGATACAATAGAAAAAGAGTGTTTTAATCTTGCTGGTAATAAATGGGCAGCTGTTTGCCTCAGAGATTATGTGTAGACCCAGCAATTGAAACTAGTCTGGTATCTCCTTAACTGTGCAGTCTATAAGCAGCAAGAAAGTACTCTTGGAATGACATTATACCACTGTCATGTTGAGTAGAATATTAAATACCACCCTAAATGACATTAAATTGGCACTAAATAGACATTTCCCACTATAAAAATAACCAAATGAGTTTTACTATATCTAGCTAGAGCATATAAACAGTGTCAGCTGTCTAATGGGCATAAAAGGAAAAGTGATGTAGACACTTTGCTGCTTCCTTGTCCTTTCTCCTGGTTTGACCAGTCTATTCCAGCCGTGCTTCTTCTTGGCAGTTTCTGTTCTGTTCTCTCCAGTGCTTCAAAGAAATGTGTTGTGTGTGGGGCACATGTCAAGTGGAGAGGAGTGGAAAGCTGCAGCAGCCATCACGCAGCGAGCCAATGCCTTGCAGAAACATATTGCTGATTCTGGAAGTGCCTTTTTCTGTCCTGAGGTAAATTATTTAAACACTAATTTTTTGACAACAGATCTAAATGAGCCTGGCAATTTCCCTACATCGGATAAGACCCGTAACCCTCTACTTTAGCCCTTTGTTTCTTAAAGGGATGAGTAGAAGTTTATTTAGAAAGCTGCATGGAACTGAGCAATTAGGAGATTCACACTCACAGATAAAAGGCTTTCTAACAAGAGTATTTGAAAGGTGAACTAGAACAGAATAATTCAGCTATGTGTAGGAAGGAAAAGTTATGGACACGCTTTAGAAACTCAAATTTTAGTTTTAGAAACTCAAATTTGAGTTTTAGAAACTCAAATTTACATATAGACACCTACATGAACCAGTCATACTGGTATATAATTTAATAAAAATTAATGGTTTGGCACCTATCTCTGCATTTGGTAGCCAAAATTAACTTATTTTGGCAGACCTGGACAGAGCGCAGCCAAACATAAGTAGAGGAAATAAGCAGATAAAGATCTGAGAAGTAAATCTAGCCAGGTACTAAAGATACAAAATAACCAGCTGCATGGTTTACATAGAATTACACGTTTCAGGTCTGTTTGTTCTCAGAGAAGAGTAACGTAATTTCTCCCCACTGTGAAGTAAAGTGGATACCGCTGAGATATCTGCTGCTGTAAAATCACAGGTGGTACTCACCTGCCAAAAAGAGCACCAAAGCTCTCTCTGTGCCTTTGTCCTGTGAGGTTGTCTTCAAGTTGATTTAGGACATTCTAGAACTGGTGAACTTTAGTGGTTGGGAAATTTATGTCCCTTTTCTTGATGATTCTCCCTGTCAGATTTTAACAGTGATGCTTTTTTTCTCTCATGAAGGAAAAACAGTGTTTGCTGATGGCTTCAAGCTACATCACAAGCAAAGGAAGAACAGATATATTTTCCAGGGTTTGATGAAACTTTTTAAATGCTTAAACTGATTCAAGGTAAAAATCAGTATCTCCAAAGTACATCCATGTGAGTTTTGAAGGAAAATGTCATATACACCAAATTATATCTGTGGTAGCAGAATTCATTTCAGAAGTGCTAAGATAAAACCAAAATTATCAGCATAAAAATGTATTTGATGAGTGTTTGAAAGAAATGAAGATATTTTTTCTCTGTTATAATAACGAAATGTAATATAATTTGCAAACATGATCTGGTTATTTTCATATCTGTTTCTAAGGGTCCTTCACACAGATACTGAGCTCTCATGCTGACTCACCCTCTTATCAAACAGATGGATCCGTTCACTTCCAGGAATGTGAGAGAATTAGGTTGTTTCTGAGAACCAGATGGATGTAAAGGCAGAAACAACAGCAAGGGACAAAGTTGGTGTTGCACTTTACTGTTGTTGCTTCTTTTCTGTTTCCATGGCAGCATAAATGGCAAATCCAAGGAAAGGGGCAACTTTAGCAGAGATTCAGCAAGGGCATCAGGTGAGAAAATCCATTCTCGGTTACACAGCTGCTATCATGTGCACAAGGCTCAGACAGGCTGTACTTCACTTACCTACAGTTTGTTCAGCTGGTGGAATTCCTTACTTGTCCACAAGTGAGGATATGCCTGGAGGTTCTTCTGGATACGCTTATGCTCTTGCCAAGTAAGCTCACAGCAATAAGATGAGCATTAGCAGAATTTCTCCCATGCTAACAGTTCATCTTCTCATTTTCCCCATATGGTAATCTGATATCTGCACAGCTTTTCTGCTCCAACAGCAAAATTTGGTTTGCCAGCATATGTGTGTTGGACTGTGAGAAGGGATTCCTCCATACTAGACTAGTACCCCTGAAATAAAAGAGTTCTGCAGGCATTTCATACTGCTCTTAAGAAGACTGATCAATTACAGACAGCTCTCTCTTTGAAAAACTTCACAGAGGCAGAAAATTGTTAAGAGAAATAATGGAAAGAGTGGAAGCTATTTTCTGAATTCCAGAAGATAAAACAACAAATCTGTTCACTACTTCGTAATATGACCTTATTTAAATATTGTTTCTCACTGCATGGGTTTGTTTGGTTTTTTTGTTTTTTTTTTTTTCTTGAATATATTAATCTCAATAAAACTTTTGTTCCTGCATGGTGTCTGTTCAGCATGTGTTTTTTATGTAATCTGGCCTCTACAAACTTTGTAATGAATGAAGGCAAGTTGAATAACTTTCTCAGAAAATAAAATTTGATGGAATACTTTATGAGAGATTTTCACTGCAGTGGAAGTCTGGTATGCTGTAGAGTGCAGCACTTAGCACATGTAAATAGCAAAGCATGAGAAACATTACCAGCTATTAATTTTATGCAAGTCCACTAGCAGTAAGAGCAGTGTTGCTATCACCAGGCTTCAAGGATAACAGCAGACTGAAATTAAGTATTCAGTCCTTTTTAGCAGAAAAAATTTTGTGATAAAGATGTATTTTGATGGAGAAATGAGGGGAAATGTTTTCATGTTCAGAGCTGAAAAATGCTGCTTTAAAAAAATGGTTTTGAAGAAATTTGGGTATTGGTCAGGCACAAGTGCTTTGGGCAGTCATTTACTAAGGGGTTACAGCAACATAAAAGTAAAATTTGTTTTAAATTTACAGACAAATTTTGTTGCTATAAAGACATTGGTAACAGAGTATGCTTTCCCAGAATGCTTCTGAAGGCAGGAGGTCTTTGTTCTTGGGTTTTTGCCTTGGGGCATCTATTTAATTTTTTTTGCTTTCAACAGAATTGTTCTTGTGAGTCTGGGTTATTCATATGCCTTGGAGTTATTGGTCTCACCTAGACTTTGCAATCAGAGACACAGATCCTGATACAGCTGACTGCTCACAGAAGTGTGAATCTGAAAATTCTAAGAGCATCAAAGTATTTTACATGATGCAGAAGATCTTCTGATATCTTTACACAGCTAAAAAATGAAACTGAAGCTCGTTAATATCTTCCTGAGAGACAGGTACTCTCATGTTTCAGAAAATCACCATTCTACCCCTTTGAATGCCCTAATATGCTGAAACATATCTTAAAGTCAAGCAGATATGTAAGTGCTTTAAGGAATAGGTATGGTTTTTAGTTCACTTCTGCTGAAAAGGCGTGAAAAATGCTAACCATCTTCTAAGGGATGGAGGTGGCAATGAAGGTTCATGGGTTACACCATTTAAATGCATATGACACAGGTAAAAAAAAAGTTATTTAATATTTTATCTAATTTTTATGTAGTTCTCTGTACAATGATATTTGTGGCTGTGCTAAATTTTTATTTTATGGATTATTATATTTTGCTGACAGTGGGTAGATGGATAAAACTACTGTTAGCTTGCCCGGGAGAAATTAGTAGGAAAATATCCAGCAGAGGAGAGGACATTCTGGATCTCTGACACAGAAAGGAAGGGAAATTAGCACACTAGGCCAAATTTCACAGATCCTGGAGGAATATCTTTTTTTTCTGTCTTCAAGGTTCCTTTTTTAATGTCAGTTGTCAAGAAAAACCCGTGTAATGACAGTAAAATGCTATTGTGTTTAAGAACTCTCCCTTCTTGACTACTAAAAAATGGCAATTACATACACATAAAAAAACCAAGCAAAAAAATAACAACAGCAAAACAAACAAACAAACAAAAATTCCCAGGTGACACAGCTCTCAACATATCTTTTTTGAAAATGTAAGGATTTATTGTGGGTGAGTTGTTTTTTGTTTTTTTTTTTTATTCTGGATCTGAAATGATGTTTCTAATCTGCTGAAATACTTACAGCTTACTTCCTGCAAAGCAGGTTCAAGATCATATTGAAATTCAGGGAAAACCTAAGTTTTAATTTCACAGTTTTCTTTATTTGGTTGATGTTTTTTAGTGTTTTTCTCATTCTAGAGAGAAATTAAAATGAATTCTGACAATTCACATAGTTTCCAAAAGACAAGATCTTGTTTCAAGTTAGGTTGTATTTTTAGTTTACTCACCAGTGTCTGATTTTCTAGCTAAGGTTACATCTGTCAGTCTGGAAGTTATCCGAGAACTCGAAATTAGTTTGATAATCTGTGTGTTGCCAGCACTTTAGGTTGACATCCCAGAAGCTTTGTTGCATTGCCAGATTTGAAGAGGTCTCTCACCTTTCCCTTTTCTGCAGTGTGTGTGAAATCGATGCAGACAGAGCTTTTGAGGAACAGGATGTCCTCCAGTTGGACTGTCATCTTCCTGGCCCCTAAAAGAAAGTCTTTCTGAACCAAGATTCCTCCTTTTGCATATAATAATAAGAGGAAAGGGGACAAATATCAGCCTAGGATTCTGTCAATCTAAACTCCTGGAAAGGAATCAATTCCTACAACCACACAGTTTTAAATACAAACAAAAAAAAATTGGTTTGATATGTGCTACAAACTATAATATAAAGAGTTCATATAACTCAACCTTATTAATGTGATCTGAAGGTAGATCTAAAACAGTAACACAGACTTGACCAGCTGTTGTTGACAGTTTCCTATTCAGTTTTATCTCTATCTCCTTACATATACAATTTTTGTGGGACTTAATCAGTATGCATTGAAATCATTTAATATACCCATTGCCATCAATATCCTATTACTAATTCCTTTAAAGCTTAATTAAATGTTTTCCAAACTAATAACAATACTCAATTAATCATTACACAGGCCAATCATCTCTGTTCATGCAAATTAAAGCATGAATTTCAGAGCACTGCAAGCATGGCAGGCAACAAGTTCCTTCTTGTTGTAGCCATGATCAATAAATAGCCTCTCTCCTAGGATTTTCAAATATTCCTAGTTAATTTTGTTCACAAAATACTGAGCAACAGAAAACAAGAGAGAACAGAAAGGTTATTTACATCTCAATCACAAACCCCTTCATTAGTTCTTTTTCATTTTGCTTTCAACCATTTTTGGAATTTGAGCATTTGCCTGAGTCTGGTCTGCTGTCCTTTTGTTTTAAAAGGATTCGTACTGCCAAACTTTCCTTATGAAGCAGATAGATAATAATGGTCACTCCTGATACATAGAAATGTGTCTGTCCCATTTTAAGTTATTTTAGAAGATTTATGCTTATAAAATGGGAATTGTGGATGGTGAACAAAACCATAAAACACACACATAAAACCTGTCATAAATCCAAAAATGATGCACCTAAATCTACATCCTTAATCAGTTCAGAAGCTTCTTCTCCTCACCTCCCATGCTACCTCTATATCTTTTTTTTTTCCAGGACTTAAAGCAGATAACCCTAAAATCTTATTGAAACAACAATTTTTCCTTATTTTTAATGCTTACAAACAACCAAACTCTCACAAGAAAATTTCTGTTTATTAACTGGTTTCTGCTTTGCTTGATTTTTTTAAGAAGTAGTAAAATAGAGGGGCAGTATAGCATTTCAGATGAATACTAGAACGCTTTTGCTACATCTGAAAAGTGTCTTGAGAGAACGTATTTGAAATTTACCCTCTGTGGGGGGGCGTCACACAAATGTTGCTTTGAACCATAAAGGGTATAATATACTGTATAAAATGGATGATTCATATTTTCCTCTTTTTCCTTCCAAGTCCAAAATCACTCCATCTCACTTCTTATCTGCTCATATTTAAGTCTAGTATCTTGCCAGGCAGCTGTCACTTCTTACAGCTGCTTTAAGAGAGCTGTGTTTGTGTGGGACTGGGCACAAGCATGCTGTGATTTATAGCAGCAGCAGCCTGTTGGCAGAATTCATTTGACTTAACTTGCACCATCTAAAAGGACGGGCCCTTTTCCAACCTTGTCTTCCAGGAGCCCGTATTGTCTTTGGAGAGAAGTTGACATCTCCAGAAAGTGATGTATCTACTACCAAAATGGATATTATATAAGATATTCCTTTTCCTTCCGCAGGAATGAGAACACAGGCAGTTGCTTAAACCAGCGTCACTTTCACATGGCTGAAGTCTGATGGAATACAGACTTGGATACAGACTTTTCTCTTATTCAAATGGTTAGGAGAACATGCTAACAATTCCCAGCCAGAAGTGGGTCTTTACTGGGTAATTTTTGGATTAATATATCAATTCCCAGTCTGCTTAAACTGTATTAATTATAGGCCTTCATCATTAGTGGTCATGCAGAAGAGAGTAATGCTGCCTTTGGCTGTTAGCAGACCAGAGATCTTTCTCTAACAGAGGGAGTGGGAATTTAGTTGTCTTTTCCATAAACTGAAGCAGCAATACAGCCCACGAGGCCCTTCCATCTTCTTGATTGATGAGCAAAAAAGTCTTTCAGCTGTATTGATCTCCTTTATCTGCTAAATATGAGGATGTGGATCAGGGGAACCTTGTAGGGGAACAGCAGAGTGGAGAAGGAGCAGGACCTGCTTTGTATGCTGGATAGTGAGAGAATGAAGCTGGAAACTCTTATACGTTTATTGTATGCCAGTCCTTGTTACAAAGTATGGAACAAAAAGGAAGCCAAATTTCGTTACATAGTGTGCAGAGAGAGCTGAGGCAGGTACCAACCAGGCCTCTGTGTTTTGCTAATTCTGAAGGTTCAGGATGGGTTTTTTACTGAGTGGGCACAATGCACACAGTGAATCTGAGCCAAATCAAGGAGCTGATCATGAGTCTCTTGGCTTCAGGAGGTTTTGGAGCTGTTTCTTAGAGCTGAAGTCACTCCTGTTTATCCCTGCAGTGCTCAGAAGGACAAAGAGAGAGCTGTGAGCTCTGCACAATGCACTCCTTGTACAACAGAGACAGGTAGGTCCCAGTTAATTATATCTGTCTTGCCCTGACACATCAAAACAGTCTGTTACAAGTTTGTCCTTCCCTTTCCCACACCCTTTAAAAGAATCTACCACCGCTCTTTATTTAAAAGGCTCAAGGATGGCATTTCAGGAGTGGTTACTGTCCAGTGGTCACCTGTGACAGCCTGTAGACTGCTATTATTTGAAATTTAAGTCCATCCAATATTTTATGACTGCATCTGCAGATACTGTCAGCTGAATAACATTTAATTCCTTGACTCAAAAACTTGACAATAAATACTCGTTCATGGGCCCCATTACGCTTCTAGTGGAGCTTGCAGCTTGCTTTTTTAAAATTTGTTCTGCTACTTGAAACCTGGGTTTACTGTAAGATGTTCAATGCTCATGAGCAATAAAATCTTAAAAGAATTTTAAAAGGTGATAAACAAGTTAAAATCTTGTCTGGCACATTGGTTGTTTAATAGAAGGAAATGGCCTTCATTTCCACTTAAAGAGACATCTTGTTCTTTCCTATTAAAAACAAAAAAAAATCTGTTGGCCTGTGCAGGGTTTCCCCTTGCACCCATAATCTAAGGGTGATGGCAGTCCTTAATTTAAAAATATATGACACTACATTTTTTTCTGAGGATCATCTTACTGCTAAAAAAGTTTTAGGATGTGCCAAAGTTTAAGGTTGTACCCATGTTAATATTTCCTAAAGTATGACAGTACTTGGCAGTTAGAGTCTTTGACTTGTTTTCAGACTTAAATTAGAATTTGTATTACTGCAGTTGACTTTTAAGCATAATTTAAATTTTAAATAGAAAGACCATCTTTTAGAAGCTATTTGTGGCAAACAAGATGACAGAGACATTCAAGAGGTTTTCTACCCCAGTAGCTACCAACTGATGGACCCCAGCACATGAGAAACGGCCCACAAAAAAAAAAAAAAAAGAAAGAAAGAAAAGGAAAAGTATCCAAACCCTCTTCTCGGACTCAGGTAAACAAATGAAAGAAAATAGGAAAATTGAAAGTAATAACATCGCAAATCTCAAGTTTTTCTGACTGTAAATGAAGATGAATATTGAGGACACATACAATTTTTTTAATGCCTCTATGTAAAAAAAAAAAAGCATAGCTCTGAAATGCTTTTCAGGACATTTATGTGATACTTAGAAGGACTAAATAAAGGCATCAAGGTATGACCTTTTACTGTCTAACTTATCTTAAAGATCTCCAGTGATGGCATTTCCACAAATTCTCTGAGCAGTCTGTGCCAGTGATTTAGCACTTCCTAATAGACATAAGCTATAGTTCTTAGTGCACCTTGGCTCCACCACTTTTTATCCTATCTCTCACAGACACAGAGAACAGGTTATTCCCTTCGCTTTAGCAACAGCCAAAAGTGAACATAAGATTCAAATTCCTCATGTGACTAAAAATGCCCATTTACCAGAATGTAATTATAAAACCTTATCTTGCCTCTCCTAAACCAACTACTCACAGTTGTCTTAGTGAAACTAAGGAGGTGACAGAAGATGAAAAGTTTGAAACTTCTTTAAACAGAAACTATACATTCACAAAGAAACAAGCTGCCCCCTTTATAGAAAGATTCATATTTGTCTGGAGAGAAGTGGAAAGGTCTTAAATATACTCATTTAAAACTTTTTTAGCAACACTGCTGTGTTGCCTCTGGCAATATTCTTATGACATGTCTATATTAATATATGTATTTATTTCAAATTACTTCCTCTTCCCTCTAACTGTGTCCTGCAGATTTTATGCCAGGTAATTGCTTCTCTAGACTTTTAAAAATTGTCAGGTTTTGTCTAAAAATATGTTTAATTGTAAATTTTCAGAAACCTTGCTTGTTGCTTTAAAATTAATCAGTAGAATCAGGGAACTAATTTTAATGATGATTGCTATTTTAATGGGTGAATATTTTTAGCTAAATCTAAAATGCAAAAAGGTTTTATGGTTTGGTGGAACTTTAAGCGAGTACAAAACTGTAATACATCTACCAAGCATAGATAACAGATTATCTTAATTCAAATTATGAAGGTATTTATAGAACAGACCAGCAAGTGGCAGTACATGTTGTGCATAAATCATGAATGATAAGACTGAAATCTTTAAAATGAAACTAAATAGGCAGTCAAACAAGCTTTCATGTACAGTCATTTTCATTTTAAGTGTCCTGCCAAGAATTGTAAATGCTTCGTTCCACACGACCTTATTTATTTTCCTGGAAATAATAAGTATCTCTCAATTTTAGGAAAGAAAGGAAACAACTCTCCTGTAACTGCTGGGATGCATTTGTGTCTCAGTTAATCAAAATGTATGTACTGTAAGCCTAATGTTGGCTTGGAGTGGAAAATGGAATTTTCCAGTGACTGTAGTGTTATGAATTGCCATGACTCATAACATATTCCAATAAATAATCACTGCCTATGGGTACTGTACTGAAATGGATCTACAATGCCTACTCCAACGGTCTTTGACCCTGGTATCTTTTTGTGAACTCCATTTTATGCAGTTTATTTTCGTAGGTGAAATGTTAGAAGAAACCATAATATTTACTATTACAGATTTCTTCAAAGTCAGTGTAATATATTGCTAGCAACATCCAGCACAGAAAGAGAAGAAAAAAAAGAAAAAGAAGAAAAAGAAGAAACAAAAGAAAAAGTAAAAGAAGAAAAAGAAAAAGAAAAGAAGAAGAAAAAGAGAATAAGAAAAAAAAAAGACTATAGCTTTCATTCTGTGAGTTAGCTAAGAGAACAAAAACATGTGTGCTCTGGTGAATACTACCTTGAAATTCCTGGTTATATTGGTAAAGTGTTATAAACAGAAGTACGTTTTACTTCTCTAGAAATATTTAGATTTATGTACTAATTAATGTGAGACTGTAATGACTGATACTCTCTAAGGTGAAATAATGTCCATACTCTGAAGGTGAACATACAGAAAAGTAACAGAGGAAGTCATTGGTGTTTCTCAAAACATCATCTCTGATCCAGAAATCACTAGTACCGGTGAAGAAGAAATACTTGTACTGGAGCCCTTTTAACCCCTTCCCTGCCAGTTTAGGATATTAATTGAACTGCTAAATACTGTTCCTTGTCAGTCTGAGTGTTGGCACATGTATAAGTTGTTTGGTGAATGGCAGTTTTTATCACATGGCTTTCATGGAGACATATAGAAATTGCTTTCCTTTTTCATCCCTGTTCCTGAGGCTGCAAAGCATGATGGCTCTGCTTGTTTCCTTCATGAAACAAGGCTGTTCAAGTAGCATGCTGTGACATTTCTTATTGAAATGCAGTTAGAGTTGACTGAAAAAATGTCAACTACACTTTTGAATTTCAGAAAAAGTTTCTGCACGTTTAGGTTATATTTGCAAATGGGCCAGAAGCAGCGGGTGGTGTCATTCTCCGATGCAACAGTCCAGAATGGAAAGAATAAATTAAGGTGAAGGTGAGTTAAGATTCAGTGCCTTTTCTGACTGATGGATTTTATATCTCCCCTTTCTCCCAGAACTGTGTCTTCTTTGCTCTGTCTTAACATATTTTTAAGTGAGCTCTCAGACTCATCTTCTAAAGATGGTCACTTTTTCCTGGAATGATTTTTGAGAGCAGAAAGAAGAACCAGAATTTTTCATATCACAAATGGAAATCATGAGGCTGAGAGGGTCATTCTTGCTCTCTGAATAAAATTTATCTCGTGCAAAATGAAGTGTACCCAGTGGGAGAAACCAACAGACATTCACCTGAAGATGCATAAGTGTACTGAGCATACGCATTTTCTCTGTGCACTTAGAGATTTAAATCTCTGTCCCACAAGCTCTTAGTAGAAGATTCCAAGACATAGATGGTGAGACTTGTATTTGGGAGGAATTTTGCTTACTGACTTCAACTAGAGGTATTCCACTTAGCGGCAAGATAAATGAGTATAAAGACATGGCTATGAAGTAAAAAGCATTAAAACACAGGCAACAGGACAAGGATATTCTATACTGAGTCTTTTCCAGTCTGGCTGAAAAGTTAAAGCAATGTTTTCTTAATGTAAAGATCCATTGCAAGCAGATGTGACAGGTAAGGAGGTTCTTCTCCATAAAGACTACAATGTAAACCTTTTCCACCAGGTGGTTTCTTAGTCTGTCTCTTCCCAACATCTCTTCCCCGAGTTACTTCCAAGCATTTACTATTCCATGGGATTACTCTTCCTTATGTGCAGAACTTTGTACTTTTATTTTTTAACCTCCTGCAGTTTCTTTTGGCCTGGTTCCAAGGTTTATCAAGATCTTCTGTACTGAATCTCTGTTGTGATTTGATGAGGCTTTTGGTCCCCAGGCTGTGTCTGATCAACACCAGAAACTACTCCTGAATTCAAGGTATATATCTTGTGCTGAAAGTTTCTAAAATACTGGTATCTTTGTATTCTCAATTTTGCTATGAAAACTACATAACCTGAAAAACTGAGAGAAGGCTGTCTTGAACCATATTTTATAATATCTCCCTCAGAAGAGAAGATGCAATTTCCTTCCTGCATAATCTAGGAGAAAAGCTCAGGTTTCCCATTTGATTCATATTTCCATTTTTTTCTTGTTCTCTAACTTGAGCTCCCTAATCAGAGGGTTGTTATACAAAAGGTTAGAAGAATCATGCAGTTAAGTACATTCTGAGTATTTCTAATCACTTAGAATTCTCAAAGACTTTTTTTTTAGATCCCATAAAAAAAAATCAAGAGGGAAATCAAAGACGATCAGGCCAAGCACAAAGCATAATTTTACTTATTTACAGGCATATTTACCTCCAAATCTGCTTGCTGCTCCATTTAGGAATGGTTTGGCATTTATTTGACTATATCTTCTGAATACGGGTCTCTGAATGCCCCCTCAGTTCCATTTCTTTTGTCCAAGTCTTATAAGAGATTCACTGACTAGGAACCATCTTAGATTGAATTTTAGTGTTGTGTTAGTGAACTCCTAAAGAAATTCCCTTCTTTTTCCGGAGCTGTGTAGACATCTACCTATGCCTGCTGTAGGCTTTGGCTACAAGACAGCATCTAGTCCGTAATGACTATATTTGATGGGCTAGAAAATGTCAACGTAAATAAGAATCAGACAAAAGTAATGCAACCCTGGCTGGAGGCTGACAATTGCTCTAGCTACAAAACACTGGTAATCAGTATCCATGGCTGTAGTATCATGGTGAGGATTCCAAACTTTGGGAAGGGAAGATTTACAGCTCCACATAAATTCTTCTGCATTTTCTATTGCTTTTGTTTCCTCTCACAAAGGTAAGGGAATCCCCTGAGTGTGTGGTAACTGGAGTGTTTATTTTGGGATACGCTGCAGACAGTATATCCAGGTGGTGTTTTCTGATTGAAAGCTGAGGTCAATAAAAAGTGATGGAAAATGTTAGCAAAGTCTTGGCCCGATTCTCTCTGTTCATTTAGGAATCTGAATAAGACTTTCCTGCTGTTACAATATCTTCTTTGTTCTTCCTTGCCCAGTCTCAAACCACCCTCTTATTACATGGCAAAGGAAGATTAAAAGGAGAACATATCCTCCAGTTATTTTCCTCTGAAGTAATGATATAATAGGGATTAAAAAAATCAAATAATGTGCAGGGGAGTGAAGCAGAAGTGGAACAATGAAATAATACAAGTATAAGTTCCCTGTTCAGATTTTTTCCAGAAGAAAATGATGGACTAAAATGTTTCAAACTAGCCACATCCAACAGGGAAAACACACCAAAAAAAAAA
>VYXC01005338.1:800924-880215 GCA_013397175.1 Platysteira castanea
AAAAAAAAAAAAAAAAAAAAAATCAGGAGAAAAAGTTAAAAATAGTCGTAATACATCCAGCATTTAAATTTTCTGACAGTAATGGAAAACCTTTGTGATTACAATTAATCTTCTTTTTTCAGTTTAAAACAAACTGTGCATTTCTGTTCAAGACTGAGTTCTTCCAATATTGTAATTTGGTGGACAAGCAATAAAAAATGTTAGGCAAAGTGCTTTAATGAATGAGAGACCCAACAACCATTCACTACCATAACAGGAAAAACAGGAAGCCATAAATACAATTGCAAATGTTAACAGATCTCCTGGAGCTCCTGGAGCCTGTGCTGGTCTTATTCTTCCATACATGACAATTGTTATCTGAGATCTCAGTAGGTGATGAACTGAAACTTTTTCATCAAGTGTGTTCAGCAAAAAAATGTATAAATGCAAGGTAAAATCACAATCAGGTGAACTGCATGATTCATTAATCAAATAAAAAACTCACAAAAATGTCATATTTTAGGTCAAAATGTGACAACTAGAGTCTGCTGTTTTCAATTAAAAGAAAAATAGCAGCCTAGGAAAAGTAAATTGCTGAAGGATAGGGAAAAGAAAAAGTTATTCTGAGCCTCTAAACATAGAAATCTCTCCTGTGTTTTTTCATAAAAGATATGACCTGCAGCAAGGGTCATCCTTATCGGCACATTTTTTCATGATGTCTTGACATTTCTTTATATTGAATACAAGTCCTAAAGCAGAAGGGATCTGTATCCTTGCACTTGCCTAATAAAACTAATAATAAAATAAACTAATAAAGCCAAATGGTAGTAAAAAAAAATTAATTATTGATATACCAAAGCACCTAAAAAATATTAACTTTAATGGCTACTGCAAGACAATCTCTCTTTGTTTGTGGGAATGAAGATACATTGAAGTAACATTATTAGTTTCAGTTCACTCATAGATCTATTTTGATTTGTCTTTGCTTGTCTTGTGGTAGTATTCATGTTCTGAGCTGAGAATGGATATGATGGCAAGAAAACGTAAGAGGAAATGGAAGAATAAATTCATGAGGAGATGTTCAAATGTAAGAGCTTTTGTGATGTTCTAAACTTTTCAAACAATTTTTTCATATTGTCACTTTTTATTCATGTTATTTGCTTGTTCTATATCATGTTGATTCTCATTCAATTTTATGAAAAATACCATTGAAGCAAGTGGATCAGAATCAGAGTTCTAAACCTCCATTTGGAAAAATATCCCATTTAAGAATTAACTTAAGGCAGGTGCTTAAACTCACATGTGTCTTGAAAAACTAATCTTTTTATACTTTTCAATTTAAACAGACATCAAATATTTATTAAACACCCTTTGGATTGTTCAGAGCCATCAAAACATTTCTTTCTCAGTGTTCTGCACAAATAAGCCTGGTACTTCCAAGTCAGCTGGATAGAATTGTTAAACTAATTTGCATCTGGTAATGTTTAATTTTGGAAAACAGACTTGCTGACAGAATCTTAGAAAAGAGTGAGAGCAGTTAAAAAATACAAAATACGTCATTTTCAGGGTTCCTTCATCTCTTCTTTGTGCCTTACAACAATGACGTTGAACTACCAACAACTAGTAAAGAAAATTTATCTTGATGAATACTGAATAACATTGAAAAAATGTGCCTTTGTTTATTGGTCTTTATAATCTCCTTCTAAAGCTTCTAAACTATTGCTGTACTTATTTCAGAGGCATACTATAGGCTTCATAGCAAGATTCACATGTCTTTAAAGGTATGTACATTCACCATTGTAAACCACCTAACTTCAGGTCAATGAAAAACACATTCCATCGTTGTACTTTTCTGCAGCATTTTCAAGAAGAAATTCCAAATTAAGTTTTCTAGCCTCCACTTGCATAGGTGATTGATTCTAGATTTATCTGCTTTAGAGTCCCACTTCTGACAAAAACATCCCATCTGTAATCACATCTGTTGACTTTGCTCTCAGAAGATAGAAGCAGAAGAACTGTAGCAGCAAAGATAACACCTGAACCCCAGAAACTCATAGGCGTTCCTGTCCAAAGACCTTGTAACAGGGCAAGCCCAGCTCTCAGACTTCAGCAAACTCCCAGAATACAGGATTTGGTGCATCTGTGTTACTGGGTACTCGGCTCTATTTGCTTCCTCCTAGCATATGCCAAGATAATTTATAAAGTTTTTTTATATATCTTCATTTGTATATTTAAACTTATTTGGAAATATACTTTTTAATCTAGAAGGTAAAATTAATGCTATACCCATATATTAGGACATATCCATTTTTAAAGTCCTTATTTCCTCCTCTCTCAGAGCTCTGCTTTCCAAAGGAAGTGGCATCTGCATACTCTGATTGAAAAAATTTGATACATGCTTATAACACAAATATATTTCATAAAAAAAAGGATCCACCACAAAAATGATCAAGAAACTGAGGCAGCAGAAAAGATGAGCTATAAAACATAACTTTTTCTGAAGGAACAAAACACTGAAGAAAGGCAAAATAAGTTAAAATAGACGATAAAGGCAAAAGCAGAACAAAAAGATAATTACACAAGTGGTTATAAATATTAAGCAATATTTCAAGCGCACAGAGCAAGAATTCAATGAATGAGAACCTAGTGCTTCTAAAAGACAACAAACATTTAATTTATTATAGAACCTTCAGCTGAGACCAAGATTAATAATTTTCCCCATTGTTCACTTGGAAGATGAAGAGATGAAACCAACATATTTTCATCAAAGGGAGGAGAGAGATGTACTGATGTTAGGAAACATGTATGTTGTAGGAACCATTGTTCTCCAGATCGGTGGTGGCTTTTCAGAAAGCCATAAGTTGAAAACACACACACATATGGATGGGAAGACACACAACTGCATTAATGCTCTCTTGAACTTCAAAAACTTTATGCCATATTTAAAACATCAATTTATGAAGTACGTCAGAGCATAATGCTTCTTGATTGCAAACACATCTTTTCCTCCGTGTATTCAAAAATGGAAGGTAAATTCCATCTACATGTGTATATTTTGTCTACGCAAGTTTCCTTATCCAATTGCATTAATTTCTGTGAATATTATATACACATGTTGTCAGTGGATATTAGAAATAAAAGAGAAAAAAACCCTTCCATTTTGTCAAATATTGATGGAATTTTTGTATTTAAATCCCTCTAAGTGATTATTCATATGCTAGTATTTTGTAGGGAAGAAAGGTGCAAGGACTGAAACAGATAAATTTAAATTCTTTCTCCTTTTTCTTTTTTTAAATTTGGCCCCTGAATGATAGAGCAGCTGAAGGATATAGATTATCTAGATATATTAAGACTTCTAGACATACAGTGTCTGCTTCTTGGATTTCTTGTGTATAATATGAGCATTCTAAATTTCTTCAGGTACTCCAGTGATGTTTGTTTTTCTGTAATGTTATTTAAAGTGACTGGTATGCTTTTAGGAAACAGACTTTTCAGTTGGGTAGGAATATAAGAAATGGAAAGCAAAGCATGATGAAGTACTGAAAGCTTACCTCAGATCTTATTCTCAGGGGTACATGCACAGCTGCTCACACTGAACATGCATATCAAGCAGGTGCCCACAGGAATTCTAAAATAGGTATTTCAAAACTTTAAAAATGTAGTAAAAATGCCTAATGGTGCACTGACAATTATTTGTAGAAATTTGAAAAATAGATGAATGCAGATCATTGTGAACAGGGTTCTTGCCTTTCTTTGAAAAAATATTGCACAAAAACTTTAATTCTGTGATGAAGGTGTAAAAAATACATTGAAATCATTACAGAAAAATGATCAAGCAGATTATGATTGTAAGAAATAGAGCAGCAATTGAAGCCTGGTTTAGATTGTACAATACAGTAGCAATCCAAACTCTTCATTCACCATCTACTGTGTCAGTTGCAAACTTCCATTAATGTCAGTGGTGCAGGATAAAACTCCTGAAGCTTAAACACTTCAGTCGATATGTTGCTAGTGATCTATTTGTGCAGATAGCAAACAAGCTTAGATGAGGTGACCACTGAAAAGCCCTGTTATCACCTCTCATCTTTTTTACTCTATAAACCAATGTCATGTGAACAAAGAATCAACCATAAACTGAAGAAATTTATGAAAAGAGGAACGGGGAAATCAATAAAAATGTAAGAAGGCAATAAAAATCAAAATTGCATAGAAAAGAAAAGGCTGGGGATATACAGTGAATACCTTAAGCACATCAATAAAATGTCTACTTCAAAATAAGAATCAGAATAAAATAAAATGTAAGATTAAAAACATATTTCAAAATACAGATTTGAAAACTAAAAGTGTTCGTGTATTTTCTGCCAGGATCCCAAAAATGGGTCTGATGAAATTTAATGCAACTTTAATCCCCTCAAATGCATTCTGGTTTTTGTTTGAGGAGTGGGGTTTTGGGATTTTTTTCATCTTGAGATGGTTGTTTGTTGTCTTGTTTGTTTGTTTTTATTTGTTTTGTGCATTTAGATTTCATTGCAAGAATTGTGTCTGTAAAAACTGACATAAAAAAATAAAGCTGACTTTCATTTACAGTTTCATACTGCAAAAATCTGGGGCTGTAGAAAAATGACAACACTACAAATCAAGTGCTAGGCCCTGTGGAAGTCAACATAAAATTTTGACTTCACTGCAATACTGCTATTTTTGTGGTAAAAGTGCAAGACCTGGTAATATTGAACAGTCTTCAAGGGGTTTTTTTTTGATTAGCAAAGTACTCAGTTTAAAATTTCAAATCCTAAAAATAAGCCTGCAGATGGCTTAGGGCTGAAACTGTTGCTGTTGAGCACTTTACTCTTTCTCAGTGTTAGCTGGGTTAGGACGAGAAGTCATTTGCATAGACCTGAACTTATTATTTTTAAAGTGTTAGTGGAGAAGTGGAGGAGGTTAAAGATTGAAAAGATCTGAACTGAGATTGTTTCTTTTGAAATATAAACTGTTATGAGTACAGGAAAGCTAAAAATGATGTACCTGAAAAAGACAGACCATAACTAAACCCTTAAGGAAGACGCAATGAAGGATTTAAATAAAATATATTTGTATGTGGAATTTCAAAACAGACTTTCTCTTTGTTAGGACTTATTTACAAAGTTGTGAGGAAAATAAGTTAGGGACTTGATTCAAACAGAAGACAATGTCAGGGACAAAGCCTCCTCTCTGCTGTACTTGGTATTTGGTACTGGGAATAGTGGTAGAAAGGTTTTTCCTCCAGGTTAGCCAGACTGTGCCTTAGCAGAAGGGACAACTAGCTTCAGCCAGGTTAAGGCATTGGGATGGGATTTGGGAGAACTTGGAGTATTTCTGCAGTAGACGGTTGGGAAGTTGAGCAGAAACCTCTCTGGAGCAACAAGAAATGCTGGATGACTGCAACTGGTCTTACACTGAAGAGGTAAATGCCTTCTGCAACCTGTCTCTTTTGTTTAAAACAAGAGGCATAGACATCTAACACATGCTCAGGGCAGAGACAAACTGTCTTCAGATTTGACAAAGATCTTCTAAAACAGCTTACACAACGTTTATATTATCCAGCTATTGACACTATTTTGCCTCATGTAGTACTGAGCACAAGGAGCACTAAATGCCATTTGGCACTCAGACAACCAGTATAAAATGGAAAAAAAAAAAAAAAAAGAAAATTAAAACCCATTATAGTCTATTGACAGTGTATTAGTGAAGCCAGACATCTAACCAGGTAAGTTTTACTAGTGTGTCATTAGCAAATGTCATTAGCTTGTGGCAGAGTTTTCCTTAAAAAATAATATATATCATAACATCAGCAGGCAGGTTCATGACCAGTGAGTTTAATGCATTTCAGAAAAGGCCACAACACAGAGAAATCTGTTTTCTTATCCTGTTTTCAGCAGAGGTGCTACATGAAACCAGCGGCAATACGATCACTTTGCAGAGAGAATCAGATCAAAATCAGTTCCAAGAAAATAACATGCATTCATCTGGAAGACCACTATACCATGACAAATGGTATGACTATACCATCATAAATATATGAGAAAATCCCAAATGCACAGTATAAAAAATTTTTGGAGAGAAACACATTGTATGCTCAATATTAACATGAAGACAGACTAACTAGCAAATGATGAAGGCCTCAGCCTAGAGTGTCTATGACCCTGTAGCAACATGACACCTTCTGTGTGAAATATATAAAAATATATTAAAATATATATTTAGTGATAAACATAAATATATACGTATGTGTGTGTTTTTTAAGGGGAAAGAAATTGAATTCTAAGGCATAACTCTAGAAGAGTTAAGCTGAAGTTAAATAGACCCTCAGATACTACAGAAAAAGCAGTGGGAAATTTCAGTAACATTTTCAAATTAAACATATACAAAGCAATAACCAGCCAAAGTCACCAAAGAGCCTTTAATTATATCCATCTAAGCAGAACTTCCAAAAGGTTAATTGTGAATTGAGTGTGTGTAATATGTTCTTGAAATTAAACAAGAAAATCCTGTTGTAGAAAGCATATATGACAAATTCTCAATAATGTAACATGGGAAAGAGTCCTTCATGGGTCTGGATACACACACAAAGATAGGTCATTTATATCTCTACATGATGCACAAAAATCAACAGCAAAACACATTACTAAAAATAAAATTTCCCTTCATGTAATATTTACAAAGGCAAGGTATCTCAGTGTCTTTCTAATAAAAAATCTTGACAAATTAAGTATGGATGGCAGGGACTGAGACAGCAGTCTGTCATCTAGGAAGGGAACATTTGGAAGTGTCCTTGTCCCTCTGGATTCGTTACTTGTTTTCCCTGAATATACTGGAAGTTGAGGTGGGGACCAGGGAACCTCTCATACCTGTTCATACTGGTTCAAAGACAAACTCCAAAGTATTTCAACTGTGAAAATTAGGAAATGCCATGTACGACACAAAAGTGATTTCATGTTCAAAGCAGTTCTTGGCTTTCACTTTTACTGTGGCCTGTGTGGCCATAGGCAGTGAGC
Source organism: Platysteira castanea (assembly GCA_013397175.1). Taxonomy (NCBI): domain Eukaryota; kingdom Metazoa; phylum Chordata; class Aves; order Passeriformes; genus Platysteira; species Platysteira castanea. The sequence goes on from VYXC01005338.1 coordinate 807,935, forward strand.
TCATCTGCAGCAAAAGAACGTCTCCATATACATCATATATATATATGTTGACTTCAGCAGCAAGCCAAGATGGGTTTTGTCTGACAAGATGCACACATGTCCAATACAGTCACACTAAGCTCTCCTTGCTGCCCCTGAACATCAGGTCAGGAGAATAAGTTGTGTCTAAGACACAATTTATTTATCTTAAAATAAATGCCTAAAACACATTAGATTAATCATGCCTTACAACCAAATTTACTGTAAAATGAGCTTACAGTATCATCTCCACGTAAATGTGTAAAGCTCAGAAAAATCCTTCTTTGCAGCAAATATTGAGACATCTCTTGATGCCTTAGCTTTTCACCTTCAGTAAATAATTATTTTTGTGAGGAACTTGGGCTCTTTGGTCCCCTTAGATTTGCTTTTAAGTAAAGCTGGGTGTAGGTCACTTCTATTAATCAAGAGTGCATGCAAAGTTCCACCACTTATGTTCTTTCCTGGAAAGGTGAGATATATGGAAAAGTTTGTTACTGTTTCTTATTGGAACATGCTTGATTAGCTGTGATTTAGCTTTCCTTTTCTATCACCTTAACAACAGAGGCTGTGACAAGTGTTGTTCTACATCCCAGTAAGCTGGATAGGACAAGATTCCTTTGAGTGCTCTCCAGTCACTGCAAGTGAGGATTTTGCCAGCCCTCACAGCTCATACAAATGATGTACTGCTCTCTGCTCTGGGTATCAAAAGTAGCCATCAGTCATGTAGCAGCCAAAATCTGAACGGAATAGTACAGAAGAGGGAAAGGAGAAATGCAGCCATCCATAATACTTCCCAGTAGTAATTCTGATGATAATGTACTTTAAAGTTGACATGTCTTTGTGTTCACCTTCACAAGGTGTGAAAGTTTGAGTCCCAAAAGCTCTGTGTTGCAGACATCCATATGTATCACCTTGATTTAAGTCATCTGTAATCTTGTGCAAAATACACACAATGTTACTGCTGACTTTGCCCTCATTTAAAACAATATTTCATAGCAGTTTTTTTGTTGTTGATTTTTTTTAAAGTCAGAATTGATGTTTAAAGAATTTAGTACTCAAGTTAGAATTTGATAGCTTTGTGAAACCTATAAAATTAGGATATATATTTCTTTAAAATTTGGATATTTCCCTACTACACAAGAGAACTCTAAAAATAATCAGTCAGTAGTGTAAGGTGATGAGAAACTTTATTGGAACCCAGTGAATGTGTGGAATCATCCCTCAATTTTAGAGTATTGTTTGTAAAATCAAGATTATGCCTGTTAACTCGTCTCTCTTATTGCTGCTTTTATGAGAGTTTAATTTTGGCAAGCATTCCTTACCTGAGGGATAGCTTTTTATAACATGATTGTCCCTCTCTGATTATTAAGACCACAATTTACTTTCAGCCAAGATGATTATTGGGAAAGGTTTGTTTAATTTCCTGCCTCCAAGCTGTCCACATGGATTAGAAAAAAAAAAAAAAGAAAATCCCATTGCACTTAATTTGACACAAATCAATATGATTGGCAGGCTTTTCTACAAAAGTGTCTAATGTTAAATACACATGCTGCCTGAATTTCCTCTAAGAGCCTGTGGTTTAAGCTTGTCTCAGCCAGGGTAGGCACATCATTTCCCAGGGAATGTGGATTACAGTTTTGGCACTAGACCCAGTTTTCCGGATTTCCTCTTGTAAATCTTCAAAAGTAGCACCATTTCTACAAAGACACAATCGAATAGGGCAGCCATGAATGATCAATGTGTTTGTAAGATCAGAGCAATCATTTCCTAATGGAGCATCCAGGAGAAAGGAAGTACTGGAGGATGGAATATGCAAAAGCGTATTGAGTGATAGTAGATGCATAGAGGGATGGATACAGGCAGAGGTTTAAAGATGGAGTTGCAGGGCTTGCATTATTCAGCACAGAAAAATAGCTGACTCAAGTTATAAAAGAAGGTGAAGATGTAGGAGAATAATTATCTTTACTGGAAAACTGCAGAGCCTAAGGAGTAAAACAGGAGCAGAGACAGAAGAAAAGCAGGTGAAGGTGTCGAGGGAAGGAAAAAATGCAATACTAAGGTTACTTCAGATATTTCTTGAAGTATTCAGCAGTCAGGTGTGATAGTCTGGACTGTTAATGGTTAATGACTCAAAAAAATCATGTAGATGCCAGAGTGTTTTGCTGAGGACAGGTTTGCTTCCCTCCAGTGGGAGGAGCTGAGCTTTTGAGGGTGTGGTGGTGATTAGCACAAGACACGGTGGGGGAAGCTACAAACAGGCTTTGAGGCTGATAAGATGCAAATCCTGCAGGGTGGAATGGTGCCTTTTATCATGGTGCTTGTCCTCCCTTACACAAGGTCAGCTGTAAAACCTCCGTCAGTTCCCCCAGGGAAGGTCTGATGGAGCATAACTGGCTCAGCTACGCTGACACGAGAGGGAGCTGTCACATCTTAGCCATGGGTGTCATGACCCAGCGAAGACACCCAAAGCTCCCCAGACCCATTGCTGAGGCCTTCCACCAGAGGACTGCACATGATCCAAGTGTAGCAACAGATCCAGTCATGCAAAGACAATATAAAACTCCCAGCCCACCCAGCCTGCGCATGTATTAATGCGTTAAACTCGATGTTTCACGGCACCCTCACCACTGAGAAGACCAGACAAAGAGGATGCAGTTGGATGGGATGCAGTTAGAATCCATGGAGTGGTGATGTTTTTCTACTTAATCTGTCACTCTGTCACTCTCTTTCTTTCTCCCTCCCTTTTTAAAATTCTTTTTCTGCCTCACTCTCTCTGCCTCACATTTACTGTGGACTTTGGCCTATGGTCTGTTTTGCACCTTAATTTGCACAGAGGTATCCCTCTAATAATTTTAATAATCAGAATTTAATATTAGGCAAAAATAAAAGAAGGATATCTAGCTAAATAAATATACCAAAAAAAGAGTCCAATGAGAATATGATACCACTGATTTAATATGAATAATTTTGATTAGTTATGTAGTTCCAAGCTATTGCATCAAGATTTGCCTTCTTTGGAAAAATCTATTAAAATACAATAATGCAATTTAACCATATCCTGGAGCCTCGCCCAGTATGCCTTGCTACTCACATAGAGAACGTTAAAGCCCTTCAGTCCCTGCGTGCTACTGGAAACACACAGAGGACAATTTAATTTGGATTTCTACAAAGGAAAAGTAAGGCCAGAAGTGACAAGGGACTTTGCACAAAGCTTCAAGCCTGCAGTAGTCTATGGACATATTTAAAGAACTAATGACATTGGATGCACTCCAGTGCTTTTCAAAGGAAAATCAAATTGCTCTTTAGAAGAATCTTTATGAACCGAGGAGGATTTATCAGTAGAGAAAGTACAATCACAATCAAATGTAGGGAAATCTTTTAGCTTCTCTCTCTCCCTATGCTTTGTTGTGACATTACAGTCAAGTTGAAAATGGAAATAGCCCTGTTCTGCACTGAACTTCTCTTTGTCTTCTCCAGGCAGACAATATGTTAAGATGCTTTGGAGGAATCAGGTTCTCTTTTTACATATATCTGGAATATTGCTTTTCATGCAGAAGTAATGACCTCATCTTCCCTCTTGTCGTACCAGTTTAGCACCAGGCTACAGCTCCACATCCTCCCTAAACAGAGCTTCCTAGGGGCATTTTCCCTTCACGAGGCCATTCCAGTTCCTGGGCTATACTGCAGTACACCAGAAAGCTCCATTACCAAGCTACCAGAAAGTACACTACGGAGTAAAATCTGATTCAAAATAACTGTGTCTCTACATCCTTCAACAGGGTTCCAGGTGTTTTTCTTCCTGATTTAATTATAGAATAAAATATCCCTGCAGGAAATGGCCTGTGCTGATCTATACAGTCATACAAATGTCCTATTGGCAGAAGCAGAAGCTACAGCTGTTATGACAAAATGCTTGATGCGGAAACATTTTTCAAAGGAATAAGGTTATTTAAATGTATTATTCTCTGCCATTCATGTAGGCCATTAAGTGTCTGAGAAGACATTAGATTGCAATTCATTCTGTGGCATTTCTTGATCAAATCATTGATTTCAAGCAAGGTTTTTTTTCCTGGGACTCAAAGTTTCTGTGTTGCTTCATAGGCACGTAGCTAAAATTACTTGTAAAACAGCAGTTATGAATGGAACAGGGTTTTTCTCCATGAAAGTTTTAGAAAATACCAAAACTGGTTGCTCTTCTAAATTTCCTTTTCCTTTTCCTTTTCCTTTTCCTTTTCCTTTTCCTTTTCCTTTTCCTTTTCCTTTTCCTTTTCCTTTTCCTTTTCCTTTTCCTTTTCCTTTTCCTTTTCCTTTTCCTTTTCCTTTTCCTTTTCCTTTTCCTTTTCCTTTTCCTTTTCCTTTTCCTTTTCCTTTTCCTTTTCCTTTTCCTTTTCCTTTTCCTTTTCCTTTTCCTTTTCCTTTTCCTTTTCCTTTTCCTTTTCCTTTTCCTTTTCCTTTTCCTTTTCCTTTTCCTTTTCCTTTTCCTTTTCCTTTTCCTTTTCCTTTTCCTTTTCCTTTTCCTTTTCCTTTTCCTTTTCCTTTTCCTTTTCCTTTTCCTTTTCCTTTTCCTTTTCCTTTTCCTTTTCCTTTTCCTTTTCCTTTTCCTTTTCCTTTTCCTTTTCCTTTTCCTTTTCCTTTTCCTTTTCCTTTTCCTTTTCCTTTTCCTTTTCCTTTTCCTTTTCCTTTTCCTTTTCCTTTTCCTTTTCCTTTTCCTTTTCCTTTTCCTTTTCCTTTTCCTTTTCCTTTTCCTTTTCCTTTTCCTTTTCCTTTTCCTTTTCCTTTTCCTTTTCCTTTTCCTTTTCCTTTTCCTTTTCCTTTTCCTTTTCCTTTTCCTTTTCCTCCTTTTTCTTGTCCTTTCCCCCTTCCCCCTCTTCTCCTTCCTTCCTTTCCAATGAGAAATTCTCAGCTCCACGGGATAGAATCCAACCCAACACATCAGTAGGAGGAACAAACAAAGCCTGACCTGTGATGCCCTGCCTGCTTACTAGAAGGCTGCAGAGTGGCCTTGAGGCTACAAATGTTCAGCTGCTGGAAAGCCTGTCAGGAGAAAGCCCAGGAGGCCACATCTGTGAGTGTGTGAATGGAGCGCAGCAGCCCTCCCACACAACAGGAAAGCCATCAGAAGGATGTGCTCTGTGCAGGAGGAGGAAAATTAATCTGTTTGGTTCATCACTACGGAAACTCAGACACAGTGTCATTGCCAAAGCACCGAAGACAGCTCAGTTTGTGACTGTGACTCAAAATTACTGTAGCAGAGATCTTTGAATTATGTTGATAAAGCAGGAAAGTATTAAAAAGGGGGAAACATTCTTTCAAAAAAAAGATATATGAAATATAATATTCCCTTTTTGCATCACTATAAATATAGGTTATTTCATGCCTGTGGTGCACTGAAGTTATGGATTCTGATAATAAATGATCTTCATAGAGCATAATATAAATTATGTTTTTCTCACCATTTCTAAACTCTAAGCAGTCTATCTATTCAGAGATTCTGTTTCAAGAGATCTTTTTTATTGTGATGGAACTGTAGCAGTGTAGGAAGGGGCATTGCACGGCTTTATGTGTAAATGCAAATTAATTTCCTTTGGAGCACTGCTTTCCCATTTGATTTAAGTAGCATTTTCCAGACTGTCAAGGCTATCAGGATAAAAACTGCATGTATGCAGCCTCCTAGTTGTGCTACATACAGGTTACAGCCATAGTTTAATCTCAGACGGCTACTGGATTAAGATTTACATGCATCATTCAAGGAAAGTGGTTCTCTGAAACAGCTGAAATATGGTGGAATTTATAGACTGCACATAGGTTGCTGGAAATCATGATCTATGTAATATCAGACCCAAAACAAAACCAGAAAAACATAGTAAGAGATTATTGGATTCATTGTAAAGTCTTTTTATTGAGGCAGTTCTGGTCTTTATAGTGATCTAAGAAAATGTGATTTCATTACAGAAGAGACAGGAATATGTCTTTGGTTTTCAAGCTATAGTTTCACTTTCTCCTCCCTCACCCCTCCCAACAGTGGCATTTATAATTTACTGCAATACCTTAGTCACAACAAGAAAGGGAGTGTTAAAATCCACAAGGGCATTTGAAAATTGGCAGTAGGAAAGATAGCTTTTATAGCATTCTTTAACATGGCAAAACAGATAGAAAATTATTGGATAAAATTTCCACTGGTAAAAAGCTTATTGGCCAGTGGTGGGTCTGTTTATCTGTTCCTGTTAACAGAAGTGCAAACATCCTGAAAAATATTGTTCTGTACCTTGTAACTGTGTATATTGTACATTTTATTATTTAGTTCTTTTGGCTGGTAGCTTGAAACAGATGGGACTCCTAGAAAATAAGTATTTAACCCAGCAGGCCAGTAGCTAATGTTTGAAATCATATCTAGTGAAAGTATAATGGCATTTATGGCATCAATAGTTATATGAACATTATGCATACAACATTTTTCCCTAGCCTTCCATTTTCATTTGTTCATAATTTTATGAAAATGTGCCCTTTGCAGCTAAGAGTTTCCTTACCTTGTTGAGCTCAAACATACTCTTTATAGAAGGTTAGAAGAGAAAGAAAAATCTTTTCAGCTGTTTTTAAAGATATGTGAAGTTGGAAAAATATGCTCTTCTTTATGCATTTTTATTTATTTCTGTATACTTCAGGAATTACTCCCTTTTGAAAGAAATTTTAAAAAAAAATGCAATCAGTGAAATGGTACTTTTCCTAGCTGGAAAAAAACCCCAAACCCCGAAAAACTAAATCAAAAGCCTTAAAGGCATAATTAAAAAATGAAGTTTTAAAACACTGAAATTCTCATGCTGGGCACCTCAGTGGATACAAACAAAAGGACAACTGTATTAGCAAGGCCAGATGATGTAAAGCAGTATGACTACAGTGAATCCACAAAAAATATATCAATTTACATATTGAGCTGAGCTGAGTCCAAGGGCCTGTTGAGCTTCCTCTCTACGAGAATATCAAATTACACCTTTCTTTGCAACGAAAAGCCTGAGAATGCTTCCATATTGTTAGGATTTTGCATCTGTGAGGATGAGGCTGTGAATGGCTTATTAAAACACTTTTAGAAAGTATTTTTTGAGAGTTCAATTTCAGGTAGCATAGGACTCTACCTTAAGGAAGTGAGTTCTTGTCCTGTAAGATCACACAGTTGCATCATTCAGATTTGCATTTTTCGTAGGCGTAAGACTTAACCATGGACAAGAGCTCTCCTAGGTCGTGTGTGAGGCTGGGAAAAATGATAGTTGTCAAGGAGTGTTGGAATGTAAAAAGATTGTAGTAGGTTTATTCCAGCAAAAAGTGGTCATGAAGTTCTCCAGTAGTCATGATCTCTTTCACAACTCATGAATCCAAAGAAGAGGGAGATTGGCTGTGGCAAACTTAGAACCCCTAATACCCCCCACAACATAAACGTTATCCATGTAGTGAGGTGGTCAAACTTCTACCTTCCATATACCAGCTGAGTCTAAATGCCTAAACAGAGAACAGAAATTCCCTAATTTTCATTTCTGGAGTACACCTTTTAGTTTGCTCAGATCTTACCACAGAACTGTACTTGCCACAAGATTACAACCTTCTCTGCATTATGAATACCACAGTAAAATGTTTGTTTAGTAAGTGCAACTTTAAAGTTTCTTATCTTATGAGTTTGAAAATACAGTGTGCTGTGACGCAAATGTTGCAGATGTAGGAACCCTGTTTTAAAGTCAAACTTTGATTACTTGATCGTAACACTGGGCAAAAATAGTGTGAGAGATAGGGAGGAATCAGCCTTCCCCCTTGAATTCACAGCCAGGGCTGGTGGTCATTACAATTACTACGCTCTAGACATTGCAGAATAAATTTCTGGACAGTATTGGTAATCAGCTCAGGGCTACCAGCTGATGCCTTCATCACATTGATTGGAAGAATTTTAAATATAAAAGGGTCTTTATCTTTTAAATGTATGGCACAGCAGCTTGGAAATTGCCTTTGTTCAGCGTAATTCTTTCATCTTGTTTTCTTCGTAATAAATAATGAGCTTAGGAAAAAATGCCTTATGTTTTCCTGCCTCCTTCATATTTTGAATTGTTGAATCCATACACCATCACAGCACTTGCATGTGCAGTTTACTGTGCAGTCATGTAAAAGCTCACTTGTTTACCCTTTAGTGGAAACTTGAAAACTTCTACAAAAATATAATGCAATTGACACAAAAAGGATGAGAGAACCATGCAATAAAATCAAGACCACACAACCCATCAACGAACCTTCAAATGCTGTGAGAAACCAAAGTAGTGGCTGTGGTTCTTATCAAAGATTCTGCCAGTGAACTGTGGAAATGACTCGACAAGTGTGATAGAGACACAGGTGTGTCAGTGCTCTAGCAATCTATATTAGCAGCAAATTCAGATCATAATAATCTGTTTTCTGTCTTTTCAGGTAATGAAACATGTGATATAGCAATTATGTTATCAGTGTTTTTATTAGAGGAAAAAAAAGGGAGAGGAAAAAGAGAAGACCTTGTCAAAATCTACATTTGCACTAGTTAAAACCCTTACAGAAGTCTTGAAAAATTCCTGATGCTTATTGAAATCTATAAGCTGGCATTTATGTCAGTATAAATGGAATTGTGCTGTCTTTACTTCATTTAGAGCATAGTGCTTTGGTTCTCCAGGGATACACTTCACTGTCAATTCACATTAGGCCATCAGAGTAAAAGAGCTTTTCTAACTTCAGATGGAAAATAATTGTTTACCATTGTTTCTATGGCTAATGTACAATAAAGAGTTTGGCTTTGGAACACGGTACATTTTCTCATCAGTGACTGATACTCTGTGCTATATAAACAGCCAGATGCATAAACAGCTCTCTTCTCCTGCCTCTTTTTGTGGTAGTGTCACATCCCTGAAAAGATAGTCACAAGTCAGTCCTTCTGCCTCTCTTCTAATCAGCACCTCAGTTCTTAGTATCTCCAAAGACAACACATTACCACCAATTATCTGAACTTTAGAGAATAATAACTATAAATTCTTACCACTACAGTTAGGGTTTCCTGTGAAATCAGTATTGCTCATTTGTATACACCACTTTTGCTACTCACAATTTCTGAGTCAAGTAAATGAAATCAAATATTTTGCTTTTATCTTAGTATGTCTTTGATGGTTTTTTGTAGAACTCTCACCATACATTTTGGATAGTCACAGATCTGTTATTTATTTCAGCAGTCATTTAGACCTCATAAATATAATAACCATAACAGGACATGACTCACAACTGTAAGGCTCATAAATTAAGATAACTTATCTTTTCCCTCCTTTACAGGATATCTGCTGCTTTAAATCACTGCTTCAAGTTTAATTTACTGTATATTTTTCTCCATTTTCACAAAGAAGTGTTTTCATGAGAATGAGAAATATGTGAAGGAATAAATTAACACAAAGAACTTGCTTCTAGGGAAATTAACAATTATTTTTCTGCCTGGGAATAATAGAACCTATATCCTTCCTAGACAATCACATATATTATGAGGATATCCTAAATCTACTGTATATAGTTTTAACCCAACTTTTAAATGGAAATGAGCAATTGATTTTTATGTTGGTAATTTTTTGGTCTCACGATTTTCTTTAGAGAGATTTTACTGTGCAGTATGTGAAATGAAGCTTCACATACTCTCTGCTTTACCAATATGCTAAAAGTAAACTTGGATAAATTATTCATTGTAGAAATATTTAGTTGCAAATGCATCCCTTTTCCTATTAATTAATCATAAACACACTAGTCGTAATTTGTAAAATATATGAACAAGGCTTAATTCTCCTCTTTGTTATACTAACTGTAAGATGAGGTGTTAAATAGAAAAATATAGCAACATAGGTTTAAAGAACTATTTAAAGGAAAAGAATTATTTATGTTCATTATAACTTTCTAAAGAATTCTTATTGGACTGACTAGTTGTTTGCAAACTGTTAAACAACAATTCTCTCAAGTTTATGTTTCTGGTGAGTGCAGCTGCTCACTTTGTCTCCAGAGATTGCATTTCACTCTATAGATTGTTGTTTCCTATATGGATTCTTTTAAAGCTAGAAAGAAGTCGTTAGGTGGAATAAAGCCCCTTTGGAGTTAGTTTTCCCATGGAAAGATTTATTTGTGTTTGAGTGTATGATTCAGGGCTTTTTCTTAACTACAGAGGCGGCTCTATACGAGTAATGGCTGCCACAATCTCGCAGAGCAGCCAGAACCTCAACTATTTTCTTTGCAGGAACATGTGTGAGCCAGTTTTTACACTGTATGCAGCTAAAATGAGAAAGAGAGAGACAAAGAGATTGAAAATAAAGGAAAGGATTGAGTAGTCTGTTATTTAGTCTCTGCTGGCATGTTTTATATATAATCTCGGCAGTTGTATCTCAGATGCTTAGCTGTCAACACCTTAATGAAATATTCAGTAGATCAAATTCTGTCTGTACCTTAACACACATGTAAGCAAAGATTGAATCTGCATCAGTTTTACTTGCAAAAATGTGGACATTTCCCTCTCTTGCTTCTCTAGATTATTGTTATTACTATTATTACCCTAACATGAATATGACTTAAATTAAATATTTTGATGTTGTATGAAGTTTTGGACATAAAAGAGAACTGATTATTTCTATTTTGTGTATTTTTCCACAAGCTCTATATAGGAACCAGTAAGTATTTAGACTGTTTCATGTGGTTAGAGCATGGTGCTAATAACTCCAAGGTCATGTGCTTGAACCCCATCTAGGTCATTCATTAAAAGCTGCACTCAGTGATCCTTTTGGGTCCCTTCCAATGCAGAATATTCTCTGATTTTGTGATTCAGTGTGTTAGATTTTGACTTAAGCCTCATCCTGTATCTGTTGGTGGTATAACAGGGTTCCCTGTAATACGCATGATACAATCAATCCCTGATTTCCCCTTTAGGGGGACTGGGGCTGTGTCTGCCAGCAGCTTATTATGAAGTCCAGGTGTGTCACTTGCCCTGTGGGGAGTGAAGAAGAAACTGCCAGATCTATACCTCCTACCTGCCTCCTCTGAAAGTAAGGCATTAATAACTGCAATTGGTCTTTATTCTACACTCCGACTTGACTTTGTGCATTATCAAAATGCATATTCATGTGAGGGGAGGAATATTGGCAATATATCTGCCTATATTTCTCAAGAGTAAAGAATTCTTTTTACTAGACGGACAAAAAATGGACTCTTAATTGTATTGTTAAGGAAAAAATACCTGAGGGTAATTTAATACCTAACAGTTGTTCTATGCAAGAGCAAGAATGTGAACTTATATTGTTTGCTTTAGAGTATCAACAGTTCAAACAGCTAAGAAAATCTACTATGTTACACCTTCCAAATACAGGGGGTGTAAGTACACATTAGGCACATACTTTGAATTACTGATAGCTTGGGCTTTAAAGAGTTGAAGAACAAAGAAACACACTGAAAGACTGTCTGAATCATATTCAAAATAAAACACTCCCTGTACTTGACCCTGGAGATTTATAGTTGCATTCTTTAGTTTATCCCAGCCTTTGGCAGAGTTCCTAATTTCAGAGTAATACCCCTGCAAAAACCTTGAGAGTCTTGCTTTTAGGCAGTAAGGTTAGTCAATAATTCATGAGGGGATTATTTCTTGTAAAGGCAAACTTTTTTTCCCAGGACAAAATTTTAAAATCAGAAATATACAGATTACCGATTAACTAAACCAAAATAAAAACATATCGCTTTTTATGCTCCTAGTATTTCCTTTTAAATATCCCATGGCAACTTAAACCAATGTTTTCAAAGTACAGAGACACTAAAACAGAAGTTTGATTTTCAAGAACACTGTGTACTTACAATATAGTAAGATTATGAGAAGTTACTGCCCAGAACCATTTTGAAAAGTGCTAAATTCAGAGGCTGTGTTTGAGCAATCTGTCCTTTGGAATCCAGAGGCAAAATTGACTTAAAGGACTCCCTCCAGTGAAGGAAGCCTCTTCTAAGTCTCACAGACTTTCCACACTGTCATGTGTGTAACAGCTTTGAATTCCCCAATTCCTTTTCTTCATAAATGAAGGGGAGTTCTGAAGGGAAGATGAAGGTCAGTAATTGCACCTTTGTTTAGGGCCCTCAGTTATGAACTTTTGCTTCCACTGGGAACCTGAGCAAGTTGATACTTCTTACAGAAAACAAAAAACCCACGTGACTGCCCGTTCACACTTCAGGGTGTTTAGTTGTTGATAGGAGGAACAGAAATCACTGAGGAATTTCAAAATTGCCCTGCACTTCCAAACCTCATTTCACCCACCTCAAAATAGTAATTTTAATCTGAGTTTCAGATGTCCTAGACAAGGAATTTAATCTGTAGAATACGAATTAATTCATGCTCTTCTACTCCTGAAGTGTCTCTTGTTGGATTTTTTCCACACCATATACCAGATTAAATGTTCATTGGTACAAGAATCTGAACATTTCATCTTGCTAATAACTTATCCTTAGGTTATATAGTTGCATACTTTTTGCCTCTTGCTACCATTCTTTCCCTCTCCCCTCATTTTGCCAGCCAGTGATTATTTATTATTTCATGCCAATGTAAATTCAAGTGGGGTTTGAAGGAAGAAGTGCATGTTGTAAGACACTTAAAAAAGCACTTCTTACTTAAGTCTCACTATGGATCTAGCTTCAGATAACTATATTTCTGTGTAGGTACCATGCTTGCAAGTGGTTTTAGACAAAGGATAGGACAACAATTACCTTCTGAATGTGTTTTCTGAAGCAAGTGAAAGAGATTTTACTTAGTGGCATACTTCATAGTTGTGATATTTTTCATAAACTCTGACAAGAATAATATAATTGTATGCAAAGTGTGAAGATAGCTGAATTAAGAATGTCAGAAATATATACCATTGACATGGACAGTAGATTAACATTCTTTTGAGAGGTGTCTCCCTTCCCATTTAGTAATGACATTTGACAAGTAATGAGATGTTTTGAACCAGAGAAAGTGTTATAATCTAACAGATTATTTGAAATAACATTTGAAGTCTTAATTAAAGTTCTTCTGAAGTCAACTAAAAGACTATCATTGCCTCAGAACATTATGCATTAAGGTCCCAAAAGCTGCCACTGTTCATTATCATCAGCTCAATATTTTTTTCAGATAAAAATTGTAATGCTTCTATTGTTATTTACTGTTAAAATAGAACTATCATTGACTTTTAGGGAACTTGCACTGTTCCTAGACCTTCTCTGCTGCCACTGTCTCTCATTGCTCCAGGCTGTGCAAACTGGTAACCTCAAAACTGAAAAAGCCCTTCAATGAAAGTACTGTAACCTTATTCCACAAGTGCAAACCTCTGAAGCCTGTGTCTAGGGCAAAAACTTTAAAGGCTGATCTAGCTCCTGAAAGACCAAGCACCATCAGAATTCAAAACTTCCTGAAATCCGACTAACACTTCAAGGGAATTTATACTCCTTATTGTATTGAGACTACATCTGAAAAGCCCAAGGGCTGCTATACTGTCATCTGCCTCCAGGAAGTGGCCACAGTGACAGTCAGAATTCTCTGTAAGTTTGCCCCAAACAATGTGTTTCATCTTCTGTTATAAACAAACTGTCCTTAAAATAAATAAATAAATAAATAAAATGCTTATGGGAAATTTCTGTCTCTCTCTTGTAAGAAAAGATTGCTGTGTAACTTTAATTTTTCCCATTTCGTTAATTTAGACTGAAAACATTCACAAATGCTTCTACCATCTTCAGTGAAGTTCATCTTTGTGAAGAAACAAAGCAAAAGAAAAATAATGTAAACTCTACTGTTTTCCCAAATAAACAACAAAAATAGGTGAGTCTTACATGCTGCAGTAGAGCTTTTCTGAAGATCTAATTGCTTAGCTTATTCCCAGCTTCTTCAACATGAACATTCTCCGTAACTGGACAAGACTTTCAGTATGCTCCAGACCAAGGACCCGCTGCACCGGGTGATGTGGTAGCAAACACTCACAAACTCTGTCCCCAAAGAGGAGCTGGGGCTTGAGAAACATGATCTGCAACTTTCTGAGCACTTTAGGTACACCAAGGTACGGCAACAAAATTTTGGAATGGAAGATTTGAGGCTTTTACTGGAAAGGAGAAATATTTATCTAAATTTTCTGCATTTAACATTTGCCTGTGAAGATTTAATAGATTTATGGGGAAATATGTTAAATATATTTATTTCCATCAAAATGGTCTACACCAGTAACAATAATAATTCCAGTCCATTTTACAGATGAGGAAGTGAATAGGAGCTAACTCCAGTTTGTGAAAGTTTTATTTTTGGTGTACAATAGCTATTATTTAGACAATTCCACAAAGTATATGTTTCTATTTTATATCGACTAGTAAATGTTCCTTTCTTGTCTTTCCATGAAAGTGAATGTTACTATGATGATTTTAGTCCATAAATTTATTTTTATAGCTATGAAATAATATCCAAATCAGTTAAGAAATATAGTAAATCTCTTTTCTCAACATTCAGTTTCTTGTAAAATGTTCCACAAACATACCAGCAAATTATTTACTTCCCATTTTGTTACTGTTTCTTCTGTAAATACATGGTTACAGTGGGTCTAGCTTTCCGTGATGTGAATAGTGAGAGAATACAATTTGTTCCATTGTTATTTACATAACAGAAGCAAGTATTTGGACAACTACAAGAATTTCCTAATTAAATTGTAGTAATTTCTAACTCATGAACTTGGAGAGCATCAAAACAGGATTTGAAAATACTAAGAATTGTTGCAAACATTTCCTCAGCTGAATCTGCAGTTAATTTTGAGCATGTTTGCCTAGATGAAACAAGTTAGGAATTTCCTAATAGAAGACATGTAAATCTAGATCAGTCTACAAAAGGGAGATGTTTTTTATTAATTTCATATGGAAATGGATTCTTATGAAAATCTTTTAATCTAGAAATTACTATACAGAGGACACAATTACTTAACAGAAAACAAAAATGCACCAGAATTTTTTCTCATTGTTAGCAAGTATTTAAGCCAAAGAGTTAAAGAGCATAAAATAATGTTGAAATGTCCTTTGCTTAAACGAGCTGTCTTTCTTACTTGTGCTAAATTGTTATTGTATGAACCAGAAGTGTCATTGTAGGCCTGATGCAGGAAAAGGCTCTTTGCTTTCTTTTCCTAAAATTACACAGAAACATTATTCATCTGATGCATAAAGGTGTCAAAGGTGAAAATCTTATGCCAAATCCAGGGACCTACATTTAAATCTAATAAAGAATCATTGCTTCTGGCCAAGAATGTGGAATGAAGACTCATATAACAATGACTGGAAAAAAGCTGTTTTGAAGGAGGCCAAGGAAGAAAGAGGAGCAGATGCTCTATGCCAGAGTATATCACTGCAGTTCTGGTACTGCATACAAGTTACTTCATCACTAATTCCATTTGTGCTTTATCACCTCACGTTTCCACTGACCTCAGTGGCTGACTGACACTAATAAATCAAAGGTGTGAGCATCCTAACCTTCCATTTGAGCATTTTGTACTTAAAATCACCAATATTATCATCAAATAATATGGCCTTTGATCCTGAAGTAGTTTATGACCTCTGCGAAGGCAATATCTTTGAATGATCATCATAGCTCAAATCTTCATAAAGGTATTTTTAAAACTACAAAGTTAGTAACTGAAGGATAGATCTCACTTAGGTGCTTAATTTTAACCACCTAATTTTTATTTGTCTAAGTCTAAATGAATCACCTAGCCCCCACTATATTAAATGAAAAAGAACATTCACCTCCAGAGTGCCAGAGATGACATTACTTGGATCAGTTACTGGGATCAATTGTGTTCTGAAAGCAACTTTCAGTTGTCTAAAATTAGTGAGAAGGATGCATCAGTTTGCAAATCTATGTCCTTATATCTTCTGTTTAATGTAGTAAGATAAAACAAATCTGATTTGAGTCATTTGACTGACGATTAATTTAAACTTATATCTACTTCACTCTGAACCTTTAAAATCAGTGGAAATCTGAGCATTGTAAAGACAATAGTCATTAAAGACCAAGTTACAATTTAGTTCATTCTAAAGACGCAAATAAAGTAGACCAAATGGATTACAGCCTAAAAGTACCTACATCTCTCTGCTAATTATAAGGGGACCCTGGAGGATGTTAGTGACTTCCCAAAAAACGTAAACCATCATGCACTGATACTGCTCAGCAATTTTTAAAAAAAATCTTGTTCACATCCTAAATACTCTGAATTCCTCCTGGCTCCCACACATATCGCTCTTTCTTTCATGTTCACTCATGTTGAAGGTGTGATGTCTAAGTATACCTGGACTCAAACACTGAAAGTGCTAATGTTTAAAAACCTTTTCTCATTTTACTTATTAGTACTACGTTAATTATGAGTACCGAATGACAGCCAGTGTAAACACTTAAGAGAATCATAATGGGTATTCTGAGGATAAATCCACAGCACAAGTATAGTCCTTCTTAGAGCTCTGTTTCCTTATCTTTATTCTGCAATTAAATATCATTAGTACAGTGAGAATGACTGAGAAAATGTCCATTTGTACAGGATAGGGAAAAGAAACCTTCAGCATTGCTTAGATAAATATTTACTTATCTGTTCAAAATTACTTGCATAGAAAATATGATGTCCAATGACATCCTTTGCAATTGTCACAAATGCATTTAAAGTGTTCTAAAAACAACCAGAGATCTGTCTTCTGAAGTCACTGATCATATTTGAGAGCAGAAGTATTGAATGATGGTACCCACTACTTCAGGCACCCAATTCCACCCTGAGAGACTTTCTGATATTTTTTTATGTGCTGTTGGAAAGCAAAGATGCATAAGTAGATGTAGATATGCTGGCAACAACTGCATCGCAACAAGTAGCAGATGTGGATTTTGACATTTGCAGTACCTTTCTGTCTGAGTAGTGATGGTTCTGATAGGTATTTTGATATGGCATGCTGACAGAAAACAGGGAAACAAACATGCTTAGGATAAACTGGAAGACCACTGAAGTAATTTTAAAAAATAAAGACTGTCTAAAACAATAATGTGAATGCACTGATCTTTATTGAGGATGTGACAAGACAGTCAGAAGATATTGTGTGACAGATATCCAGAATAAACTACTTATGTCACTGTGTCAGGCCCACAGTGGCAGCCTTCCAAATGTCCAAAAGGTCTGAAATGTTGACCAGTTGCATTAGCAGGGATAACGCTATGAGCTAATCTATATGTGAGTTTTCTATTTCTTGTGCTGCATTCACTCAGATAATCTTGCTTTAGTCCTCTTGAAGTTGCATGAAAATTAAAATGGTTTTACGTAATGAACAACAAAAAATTTACAGCATGATTGAGCACAATAATTGAGAAAATCAAGAAAGGCATCCCAAAATCACCAGTATTTCTTAAGATAAATTTTTATATTTATATTTTGTAATTTATTTATTTGATTTGTTTAATTTTATTTTCTTTTTTCTTATTGTCTTCAGGAAAAGCTTACAATGGAGAACAAAAGGAAGTCAGCTTTTTAAGACGAAAATAGAAGCCCACAAATAAATTTCTTCTAGAAAGAAGACTGATAAAAAAAATGCAACATTAAGTGAAATTCAAAAATGCTAAACACATGGAAAATTCCAAAATAGGCCATGTTGAAGAAGTTCTTGACAGTGCAAAGTAGACTGATGTACCTAAGCCCCATTAATTTTCAGTGAGAACTGGATGACTAATTGTTCTTGCTGCCTTTGAAAATGTTCCTATAACAATCTTTAAAAGAATTTGCATTTTGCTGCAAATTTTACTATAAAAAGCAATGTATCATGTACTAATTGCTTGCTTTTTCTTTGTAATTATTTAATAAATTTGAAGAGCATTTCCTATTCTTACTTTTGGAATAAATTCACTAAAAGGACTTGTTCTTAAGGAATCACAGCACTTGGATTTTACTGCAGGGTCAAATTGCAAAGTCCACTCATAGCTGATGATGAAAACAGATGCTTTGTGTAAGTGTACACCTGACAATGACAAAAATGGCCATGAAAGACAAGGAGAGATCACAAAGTTGCAGAGAAATCTGGACACCAATATCCTCGGAAAATCAAGCAATGAGGACTCTTAACAGTTTTAATCTGAGAATGAAATATTCACCAAGTGGAAAAATTCTTATTGTCTTCAGAGTGCCAGGATTCAACTTGTTCATTTCCTAATCAATTATTACAGATAATACTGAAATAATTAATTTCACAGAACCTAGTCTTGATATAATGTCTATCTTATCTGGCCTTTCATTCAGAAAGGAAAACGTTTGACCCAAATAACTGAAATGTCATTTTGGCCTGCTTGTGGCCAAGGTAGTGTCCATGGTATGATCACAGAAGGAAATTTTCCCTCCAATAGTCTAAAAATGTTAACAGAACAATCAGTTGTTTTGGTTTCCCATGAGTAGTTCACGGGGCACAAAGTGTCAGCACTCTGTGTAAATGATCCTAATGGAGCAGATGCCTGTTCTCAGCTGGGTGTGCACAGGAGACGAAATTCTCAGAATGGCAGATAATGAGATTGGGTCACCAGTACATGAAAAAATACTATTGTTTCCTCTCTATTACATGTCTTTGGTTGTTTGACTGCTTTTTAGAAGCTGAGAGTGGGGCCCAGCAGCAGTAGCATGTGTACATAAAAACAGTAAATCAAAGAAAGCAAGGGAATGGATTTTTATAACAGATTATTATATCCTATTTGAATATTTCATAAATCCTGCTAAGAAACCTCCTATCTAATTCTGGTCCAAGATCAATAAAAGGAATATGACATAAAAAGTAATACGAGAGATGAGGAAAATGCAATTTCTGTCTTAGTAGATGGATGAAAAAACTCATTATTTTGCCTTTAATTTTTAAAAAGTCACAATGGCATGCTAATAAATTGGTGTGGTCTTCGAGGGATACTCAGAAAACTTATGTGCTACAGTTCATAAATCTCCCAAGTGTTTTGGAATTACCAATGCCTTCGGGACACAGAAACACAAACTGCTGGTTCAATGTCAGTTCTGAAAAAAAACTTTGAATGTTTAAACAAATAATGAGATAAAAAGTAATGCATAATTAAAGGGTTTCTTCAGAAGAAGTCTGAGTTATATTTATTTAAAGGGTGGCAGTGAAATACATTTGCACCTGTGTATGCTCCAAAGGTGTCATTTTCACAAGTCTTACTGCACAAAGAGGGCCTAAGCACATAATGCATTATTTAAAGGGTTCTGCATTTCAAAGAGAATAAAACTACATGAAAATAAATCTAATATTTAATTTTAATAATATATCAGGTCTTCTAGTATATTGGTCCAGAAAGAGATTTAAACAAATTATCAGTCAACGCAGGTCAAGGCTTTGTGTTTTGTTTTTGTTTGAAATTGTATTTACGAATGGTGTAACAAAAGATTGTGTTGCATCAGTGTAATTGGCCCTATTTAAGAGGTGACAAAGGTAAGGCGTCTTTGCTTTGCAGTTTCTCTAGTGAAGACACCAATTTGAAATTGGTACGTATTAGTACTGCAGCAGCAATACTTTCCTTCCCCTTGCAATCCAAACATATTTTAACTGAATCAATACCATAAGGGATATGGAATATTTGCCACAATAGGTGTCAGTCTCAGAATAAGCTCCCTCTCTAGTGCAATACATCAGACAACATAAACTGGCTTCCCAGCAAGGGACTTTCTAATATGGGTAAAAATCTGTACAGAGTCCCTCAAAATATCACCTACAAACCACATGATTACTAAGTTTAAGGTGCTTCACTGTGAATCTTACATTAGAAAACTAGTTCCTTTAGTAATTTATATCCAATTAAAAATATGCTTTTATGTGTAGTTCACAGACAAAAAGTGGTGGCATGTATATGGCAGCACATAGTACACTACACCCCACACAGGTCTAGAGAATAAAATACTTGTTACTAAGACCAAAAAACCGCACAGAATCATGTAATGGGGAAGGTTGAAGGGGACCACAATGGGAACCTGGCCACCCTCTCTGCTTAAGCAGGGACATCCTAGAGAACATGGCACAGGATTGCATCCAGACAGTTGTGGAATATCCCCAGTGAGAGAGACTCCACACACTCTCTGGGAAATCTGTTCCAGTGCAGGGTCACCTGCAGAGTACAGGAGTTCTTCCTCATTCAGGTGGAACTTCCTGTACATAATTTTCTACCTGTTGCCTCCTGTCCTATTATTTGGCATCACTGAGAAGAGCCTGGCTCTATCCTCATGACGCTCTCCCTTCAGATACATTGCTAAAGTCCCCTAATCCAGATAATTGCATTTTGGGGATGCAGTTCAGAATACCTCTGGTCTGATTCTGCAAGCTGTGTGCCCATTAGAATCTGAGGATCATTAGAAGTCCCTCTGGAGAGTATCATTTAGTTTAGTTTCTCTCTGAAAGGGATCAGGTCCCTAGGCTGTAAGAATTTCTCCATGGTACAAACACAGGTGAGCAGTGTCTGTAGCAGTTATTGAAGCACCTGAATTGACTATTGTGAACTGGTCCCATAAGGGTCTGAACATCCGTCTCTTCTGCACTGCAGTATATCACTAAATGGCATTACCTCCTAATGTATTTAAAATGCTGAAAAAGAACATACTCAGTTTTTAATATTAAACTTTGTGTTCTAATTAAAAGTTGTTTCAGGAAGCCTTGCCTGATACTGGTTAATGCTATAAGTGTTCCATAGTTTAATTACATGAAAATCCAAGATTTCTCCTGCTCAGGAAGACATCCAGCTATGAAAACTAGCCATTATCTCTTTAGATACCAGTAGTTAAAAATTAAGATTCAGTGTCACCATCTTTCATGCGTTCAAGTTCCCAGACTACCTCAGAAGTTATTTTGCTTTCTAAATATCTTTTTTACAGGTGTCCAATTGCTAACTCAATAGTTCTCTTTTTATTTTTTACTTGAAAATCAGCAGTCCAGTTGAGTCAATCATATATGGAATGTGGTTCTACACTATTGCAAGTATTAGATTGTGACCTATGGTCAAAAGTAGGAAGAAACTGGTGGTGTCCTTGGGCAATGGTAGAAGGAACTGTCTTTTGCAAGTCTTTTTTAATTTCTGTCAGGGTTTTATATTTGGGACCAGTTTCACCAGGTAATGACACATTTCACAACAGAATGATACAATGTACAAGGAAGGGATGATTCCCCAACAACTACAAATTATTTGTTTTAGATTCAAGAAGGATCCAAATATTTGTGGAAACCCCGTTGCTGGAATCAGAAGTTGCTTTCCAAGAAGGAGACGTTGATGTGCATCAATTGATTCAGCCTCTCAGATTATAGTCAATGTCTTCAACACGACGTTCAGAGGAAGTGTCTAAATAGGAAGCATACTGTGCCCATTTAGAACGATCGAAATCCAACAAATATGGTAGGAAACTCCCTAGGCATTATCCTAGCCTCTAACTAGTCCGAGTCATAAATTTATTGCAGCAGCTTAGACAGACTTTTCTAAGTTTTGAATTTTTTTAAGATGGAGGATGATAATCTCATCTCCTTTATAAATGCATATTAAAAAAATAATTTCTTGTACTAAGAGTATATCTGAACAGTACCAGTGATGATTGATGGCGTCAAGGAATCCATAGATCATTAAAACTATGTAGGAATAAAACTTTAATTTTAGTGTCTCACAGAAGTTTGGGTATTTTAACTATTTAGACATCAAAGGCAGCTATATTCTTCTAAATAAATTCTTGGATCTTGACCATATTGTTTTCTTGGGTTTTGGCCCTGGTCTCATGGGCATGAAAGCAAATAAGGCTTTTGACTTTTACATAGTTTGTTTTGTATCAAAAATAACCAAGAAATCCCATATATAGTGGCCCCCTTCCAGTTGTACACACAAATAAACAAGAATAAAACCACTGTTTAGCTAAACTGAAGTCCCTAACATAATTACTTTTGCACTTAACTGCAGAGAAACACATTCAAACTCTGAGGTTCCAAAATAATTTTTCTTTTGGCTTTATAAAAAAGAGATTGTGTTTCTGCTTTCTGAAGTGTTCATAGTAGACAAGAACCATGTACTTTTTTCCTGTATGGTATTCCTTGTATAACATACGAATACAAAACACATCTTAAGAAATAAAGTTTGTTTCTTTGTTTGTTTTCATTTATACAAAGTCTGAAATATGTGTAGTCTAAAAACGGGAATGTGATGAAGGTGAAAGGCAAGTCTGCTTGCTGGAGCTAAATTTACAGCCACATTTACTGAGAACATGTGTAGGATTGGAACTTGGGGTACGTAACCTACATCCCCAGGGAAATGTGGGTCATTTGAACACATTGTCAAAGGATACTGGGACAAATTTGCCTTTATTAAAGCATGTAGATTCACACGCTAATAAGTCTGGCGTTCAAGTGGGATAGATGGCTCTGCCAGCAAAAAAAAAAAAAAAAAAACAAAGGCACTTGGTGAATACAGATCTAATGAGAATATTGATTTTAGGGTTTTTGTCCAAGTGGTAAGTGGACAACTCAGGCAGATGTCAGTAAGGTGTTACTACGAGACATTTAACTGGTGCTGTGGGGTTAAGAACAGATAAAGTGAGGTTCAGCCTGCATAACTGGGGATGTTCAACTCAGATACTACAAGAATTCAGTGAATAGCTCTTAGAATACGCAAGTTTGGGCTGACTACAAGAATTCAGTGAATATTTCACATAATTTAAGTCATCTGAAAGTTAGAAATGCATTTCAATATGCAGGGTTCCTCTTCAGCCAGAAATAACCAAACCCAGGGAGATTTATCTGCCAGTCTCAGATGTCCCTTCCTGAGGAAGGATGAGCCACCCACCTTTTGGTACCATCTCCATCTCAGCTGACTATAGAGGGAGCTAAACAACCAGAGTAGGTCAGACCTCTCCACAGCACACAGCTAAAGCTGGGTGAAGGACACGCCACACATGGCACCCAGAGAGAGTCAGGCACTTCTGGAAAATGTCACACAAGCCCCAAACACCATTCTGAATGCTGGTTGAGGAAAGGGACATTTGGAGTAGAAGCCTCTCTGAATTCTTCTTCCTCCTGATATTCTGGGAAGTTTGGGTTCAGATATCCCTGTCCTTCCTGGAGCCAAAATCTTCAACGGAGCCATATTTCTGGTCATAAAAAGTGCTATACTGCCTAAATCTGACTGGAACAGATGTTTCTGCTGCTTTTCCTGGGAAAGTAGTCCAGTCTTTGAGAAAGAAGATGGAATGATCCTTCATACACATAAACCTGCTTAGATCCTCATCTTCCTAGCAATCAGAGTGTAGA
Source organism: Platysteira castanea (assembly GCA_013397175.1). Taxonomy (NCBI): domain Eukaryota; kingdom Metazoa; phylum Chordata; class Aves; order Passeriformes; genus Platysteira; species Platysteira castanea. The sequence continues at coordinate 831,293 of VYXC01005338.1, forward strand.
ACAGAAGAGAAGGAACCTCTACAAATGCAAGAGATTTTTGATGAATTGAAAGAGAAAACTAGACGGAACTGTTTGGCAGATACTTTGAGTTTGTTTTTTTCAGTGTTTTCAATCTCCTCCATGTTTTCATCTGCTGGTTGTCTGAGGTAAAACTCACTGTGAACGCAACAGAGTTTGATAGTCAATGTCTCACTGTCTTTCGGATGAGTGACCTAAGTGCTAAGCAGGTCCCTGAAATGGTGATGAGGCCCATATCCCTTTCATGTTCTAGGCCCTCTTGTACTTTACTGTACTTTATTGTGCTGACTTCCATTTGGTTGATTACTTTTATTTTTCCACTTAAATAAAACATTTCCTAGTTTTCCTCCCAAAGGTAACAGTGGTGTTCAAGTTTCATCTTTTGCCCACTTGCATTCAATCCGTGACTTACACCTGGGATCAATTGTGCTGCTCCGCAGAGCTTCAGTGAATTTGCATTTGCATTTCTTTTTTTTTTCCCACAGTGGTATATTCCTATTCCACTTCATGGAAAAGGTCTGACCATAATCTTTACTGTTATTATCTCTAATTTTTAACCTACATTAATAAATATTAAGGTTAAGAGAGAACATTATGATCTGATTTTCTACTTAACACAGGCCAAAGAACTGCAAATGTCTGGGAAATGTCTATCACCATAGAGATTAAGAATTTAGACAGATGGGTAGAATTATATCTCCTCTTTAAAAACTTGAAAATATGTCAAACACAGCTTCTAGAAATGGTTTTCTGAATGGAGACTTAACCCTTTGCTTCTGTGTTCAAATCGAGTGTTGCGGTCCAGATGATAATTGCATGCCGAGCGAGGAAAATTCCTTATTCATGCAAACCAAGAGGCTTATAAACACTGAACTCAACCTTCCTCAGACTTTGAAACCAGACACAGTTTTAAAGGCATTTTCCCTGCTTAAGTGAAATAAAGCAGAGCTCATGTTACTCTCATTATTGGCTTTATAGTGTCTTTGATCATGTAATACAAGAAGGACAAAGGATTAGACAATACCTTGGACATCGTAATATTGTATGTCTGAAGTCATACAGAGAAACAGCTTGAGAAAAATGACAGTATCCTTAACCACCTGAGCTCCTTTAAAGGCCATAGACACCAAAATCTCGCAGCACTATCAAAACCTTATACTGAAGGCATTTTTTAGTAAAGTATTCTAAGTGTTACTATTACCTGTTCTCTAACAGCTCATATTTTGTGTTCCTAATGTTCTCTTTGTGAGGAAATTCAACATGATGAACAAACACATCAGCAACATAACTACATGTCTGACTTGTCATGTCTGAACAATGTCAGTCAATTCATACCTGATTTACATTGAATGATTTCAAATGCACTGGTTTTATACTAATGTATCTTAGATTTAGAGTTACTCTAGCAATACCAAGTGTAACTGCAGTCAAAATGAGATTAATGTACATCTATATTTATGCCTCTCTCATCTCTCTATATCAAGCAGTCTGCTCGTGCATGTGAAGCAGGTGGATATAAATAGATGAGCTTTCAAAAACAACTGTTTCATTATCAAGGGATGGATTGAACAGACTGAACAGTAGGAATGAAATATTTATTAAGTATATATAGAAGCCACTCATGGTGAAGAAGTTTGAGTTTGCCTGGAACCAGCCTTGCTGAAACGAATCCTTGTCGCTCTGGAGTTTTACTATATACATTTTTATTTTTTGTTATTTTTCCATCCTTCCATAGGGTACACATTACCACAATCAAAATCTCACCTGCAACTTTTATTTAATTTAATTTCATATTCTTTGTGACATTTCAGCATTATTATAATTCTGGCAACTCCTGAAGGAGATTATATTAATAGTTTACTAACACCCACCATTCTGATGTGGAGGAAGGCTAAAAAATATTTTAAATTATTAACTTTTCTACATCATCAGATTTCCAGTGATCACAAACATTGAAAGAAGCATATAAGAAAGTAGGTCAAATGACTTCAGATAACTGCAGGAGAAAAACTCTACGGACAAAAATGAGAAAACCAAAGAACAAAATATTATAGAACTAGAAAAATCAGTGATTAACAGCTTTGAAACAGGGCCCCAGACAGTCAATCTTCTTTTGTGTTGCACTTTTATTTGTTCAGTATTTATGCAGCTGGAGAAGTGGCACCACACACAGTTCTATGGTAGATGTCAGAGGCATAGACTATGACAACTATGATGGAAAATGATCAGTCCTGGTTAAAGTGGGGGCAGAGGTCTGGTTTTATCTGTCTGCAGAGAGTCAGGTAAACACTTTGAAACGGTGTGCTGTTAAATCATCTAGTGCTATATTCATGTTCATACTGAAGTTCTTAGTACCAAGGTCTTAGCAATGACCTAAGCCAAGTCCTGGGCCCTTGAGATTAGGTTGGAATTTTTTGTGGTTTTGTTTTTTGTTTTTTTTTTAATTCTGCAGAAACTCAGATTTCCCTAAGAGGACTGAAGCTGCTTTTTTACATGCCAGAGTTGGAGGAATTTGTTGGTGGGTAACCGAAAACTTAGACCAATTCCCACAGAACTCAACTGAAAACTTAGACCAATTCCCACAGAACTCAGTGGAATAACCTGTTGATTTCTATCAAAGCGGCGGAAAAATGTGAAAGTAAAACTCAACGAGGATTAGTCACAATGAAATTTTCCATCTATTTCTGCTATGCACCAGTTTTCCACTACAATTTTACTCCCTTTTACAGTTCCAGACTCACATTAAAAAATACATTGGTGAATTAATTCCTACACATTTAGTTCAGACAAATAGCTCTTGAAATTATACTTTTACAGTCCTTGAGAACTAAACCTATTTGAGGGTATTGCCATATTTCTGAAAGAAGGGTGAGGAAAAAAAAATAAAAGAAAAAAATATATATGTCAGCAGATCTCTAAAGGAGCAAAAAAAGGTCCTCAGGATGTCTGAGCCCAGGCAGCAGAAGGACCAAAATAGGAGGGAGAATATTTAAACAAATGTGAAAAAGTACTTGCAGTGACTCAGTCATTTGGAGACCAGAAAATAACAAGGCAACCAAACAAATAAAATTCTACAAGGCTTAAAACTAAATCTCTAACTGTCCAAAGGCTGAATAGTGTTTCAGAGTTGAACAGAAAATAACTTTCCAGTAAGTTAAGACAGGGATATTTCTTCAACATTGAAACCCTTAATTAAACGCCAAATTGCCTGTAGCGTGGCTCATGTTAACCATTCATGCTAATTATTTACTATGGATTTGTAACACATAAGGTCAATATGACAGGCACATATTTAATTTTACAAATCGATGTAGAGGTCTGAGTACATTGGAAGTCTGAAAATGAAAATACATTTATTTGAAAATCAACTTCCCTGTAGACAAAACTAATATTAGAACTTCACATTCATTCTTTAGTTAATTTGAAGAAGTTCAGTTCTCCCAGTGGTATCAAATGGAATTTTATATGTGTTTAAAAAAGTAAGATTTCATTGTTCTGAGCTACTGCATCACACCTCATGTTCATTATGAAAGTATCTGCAGTTTAACTGTGATCCCAGTCACCAGATATCAAAGGTTTTCAGGTTTTTTTCTAAATAAATGTCAATAGCACCTTACTTCTGCTATTATTCTAAACTCCTAGGAAACATACTTGTTCTCTATAGACATTGAAATGGGTTCAATGCAGTCACTTTTGCTCTCAGACAGTAAACAACTGTGAGACTCACAATCACTTGGAGAAGAAGCTATTAGAAATCTGTTGTGACGCAGACATGGGCAAGGACCCCCTTTGGAAAGGAGATGTTCTTACTCTAAGTTCTGGTATACATTATTATAGAATGCTTGTAGAGTGTAATTTTTTTATTATGCTTAATTCCACTCCTTTGGTATCTTCAGCCAAATCCTGATTTCTCTGGAATAATTAGGAATTTTTCCTGCTAAAATTATTGGGCAGACTCCCATTTCTTTTGAATGGATTTTCAAACAATGTTTCAGAAAGCTGTATTTTAAATTAGCTATACCAAAATATTCATACTCCTGTGGCTTAGAACGTGGGAAACCCTATAAGATATTTTATTAATAAATATTAGAAATATAGTCATAATTAATTTCTTGTGTTGCTTTATTCCTCTACTATCATTCTTCTCAAAAAAATGACACCAATCAGAACTAACTAAATTAGGAAAATAAAAGAACTATCATTCTAAAACTTTGAACACCAGTCTTTGAGCAAACTCATTTCTTAACTTACCTGAAAAGCCTCTTTAGGGTTTGTTTGCTAACTGAAGTACTGCATGCTCACCAGGATTTCTGGAATTGGAGTTTTCCTTCTGACTACCATGCATATATATGCAAAATCTCTTACTTTAATTCAGATGTATGTTCTATGTAAAGATCTTCTAATATTTAGCAGTAGAGAAGTATGCGTTTACTCTGACTTGTATTTCCTACCATGTAATGGACCATCTTCTGAGCATATTTACAATGACTGACATAAAAGAACTGGAGAAAGGAATGAATGTTTGCTCTTTTTTCTTTTCCCCCACCTCATTGACTTGACCAACACATTTGCAAGGCTATTTTTGTAAATGATGGGCCAGCTGCCTTTGATGTGTTTTTCTTGTTGTTCCTTCACTGCTTAAAGGCTTTATTTATTCCCTTTAAGTTGAAAAAGAGGTCTTTATTTAAGACTTCTGGACACAGTGCTGAATTCAGGGTTGGGTTGATTTGCATCACTTTCATTAAATGCTGGGAGGCATCACTTCTCAAAGATTGTCCCCCGATGCTTCAACCCTTCAATATAAATGACTTTCCTCTGGGAATTGACATATCCTGAAGTGTTTTGTTCACAGATTGTAAACACAAGGAAGAGTTAATCTCAGGACACAAAAATAATTTGGCAGATATTCCTTTTCTCCAAACCAGTATTTGGAACAAGAACTGGAAATGCACATCAGCCTCTCAGAGGGCTTTAGAAACTTTGAGCAGTTAGACAAGGCCTCATGTCATTCACCCTTTATTAAGAAAAAATATATTCAGCTATGAATTGTGACAGAAATGCACACTTTCTATCTCCGGAGTTGGCTTGTCCACACAACAGCCACTCAAAACCCCCAAGGACTCTTTGAATATTTACTGAAAAATAAAACAGTTACCTTAATACCTGTACTAAGATATTGTCAGAGGCTACAGAACTGATGGATTTTGTATGTGGAACTGTTTTGTGAAATTAGTTCTCACCATCTGTCTTTAGGACACAGAGATATCAAGAGCCACCCTAGGCATTCATGCAGTTCATACTGACAAGGACTGACCTTACCTCATAGAAGATGCTGCTTTCACTAGGATCTTAAATGACAACAGCAGTTCAACCTTATAAGGCTCTTTCTGCTTTCAGAATTTTAAGCAGTGAAGGACCATACCAGGGATCACAGACTGGGACCTACCTAGATTTAGGAGTTTCACAGAGAAGGATGCATGCCAAAGAGGGCAGACCTGGACTGAAAATCTCAGGCAGTCAGGGACGTGTCCTTAGTGAGCTGCACTTCTGCCTCTTCCATGTGAAAGGAGTGGGCACATAATTACTGTTTCTAGAAGCAACACTTGCTCTATTGTGCCACCATCACCTCTTGCTGATGGCCCATGTGTCCTCGAGTGGCTTTTCTGGAGATCAGAGACAATGACAGAGCAGACAGTCAACATTTCCTGCTCCAGCAGTGCTCACCCTGCTGCTGCTTCTTTGGTCTTTACTTAACTTAAAAATCTTTCTAATAAACAGAAACTTGATGTAGCAGATAATCCTTTTCTTTCACTGTGAATGTCTATACCAGGTATTATTATCGGTCACAGTATTGATGTCCTTTTGCAGGAATCCTTAAAAGAATAACAAAAGCAGCTTACAGAGCTTTTCCGTCTTAAAAAATTTATTATCAACAAAAACACAAACTGAAATTTATTATTTATACTGGTAAATAACAGATAGAAGGAGTCTGTATAATGAATAATAATCATTCTCCATTGTTTTTTGACCTACACTAAAACAAAAGTTCCAGTTTTCATGAGTCATCCTAATTAGAGCAGTAATTGAAATTAGATTTGTTTTTTCCATCATAAATAGGTCATCCATTAGAATAAATCATTTTATTGTCTTGCAGAGCGGTACAGGAGCCATGCAGCACACTGGGTTCTTGAAGCACTGTGTTCTGGACAATCAATAAGGCAAATTTATGAACATGATTTGTTCAGTGAAGTAATTTAATTGTATGTAATGTGATCAGAAAAGATTTAAAAAAACAAAGTCGGGAATTGGGAAATGAGTAAAGCAGATGCATAGTAACACAAAAGCAAAACCAGTAGCATGAAGCTACCCAAATGTTGATTCAAGCTTTCACAGACTGGTCTCTCTTCCTGGCTCAAGAAGCTTTTTGTGTTAAACTCTGGCAGAAGTTACCCAGTGCAGTCAGACTGATACTGACAAAGCAATTTTGGACCATTGTGAGAATACTGGCACTAGTCCACCCACTGGGTTTCCACTTTTCATATTTGCAGATTTTGAGTGGGCAGAAAGTTACTTTAGTTCAAGGGTCTGATCGTAACCGGTAGTGTAAAAAGCCTTCTGGAACCAACTAAATTATCACACGTCCCTTGTTTTTTGAAAATGTGAATAAATTAGAGAGCTCATACATACATTTTAAATTCTAAGGTGCTGTTTGCTGCTCTCCAGAAATATCTTTATTGTTCATTACAGAATAATAATAAAATATGCACCCATAGTTCCACAGACAGGCTCACAAGACACAGCTAAACACAAGAATGAGATGAGACTTGGAGCTTAAGTCTCCCATTTCCCATGTTTTTCCCAGCAAAATACTTCAAAGAAGCATATTTCTAATTTATGTCTGCAGATTTTAAAGTGAAAAAGTCTGCAAGTGAAAATCAGCCCTTTGCCAAATTAATTGTACAAGACTAAATAAATAGATTTTACACATACATAGGAGGGATAATCCTGTCTGTCTATTAGTAAGGTAAGACATGCAGTATAAACAGGACTTAATGTATACTGAGTGGGAATTCAGCCTTCCTGATGTGAACCAAAAGAGATCGCCCTTTGGTTAAATAAGTCTCACTCTTCCAGTGTACCTAAAAGACCCTTCAGAGAGAGGCAGTATATTACCCTGGGAACATTACAGCATTTTTTACACAGTCCAAAGCTGGAAGCTCCCATCTAGACAACTTGATCACTGGCAGACTAAGGCCACATTTATTCCTTATGCCATGTGACTAAAATGGCACAAATAATGGAAAATCAAATATGTCCCTTCTGAACAGTGAGACTGCTGGGTTGGAAGGAACGTCTGGAGGCTATCTCATCCAAACCCCCTGCACAAGCAAGGACACCAGTTGCCCGGGACCATGTCCAGCCATCTTTTGAGTAGCTCCAAGGATGGAGATTTCATGAGCTCTCTGGCACCCTGCGCCAGTTCTCAGTCATCCTCAGAGTGAAAAATGTTTCTTCATGTTCAGAGGAAGCCTCCCATTTTTCAGTTTGTACTCATTGCCTCTGTCCTGTCACTGGGCACCACTGGACAGAGCCTGGCTCCATCCTCTTTGCACTGTCTCTTACATTAATGTCCCATACATTAATAAGTCATCCCTGAGCCTTCTCTTCTTCAAGCTAAATAGTCCCAGGTCTCTTAACCTTTCCTCATATGAGACACACTTCTGTCCCTTAATCACCCTCATGACCCTTTTCTGCATTCTGTCCTCTCTGTCCATGTATCTCTTTTCCTGAGGGACCCAGAACTGGGTGCAATATTCCAGAGGAGGCCTCGCTAGTGCTGATAGGAAGGATCACCTCCTTTAACCATCTGGCAATGTCTTGCCTAATGCAGACCAATATACCCTTGGCCTTTTTGGCCACAAGAACATAAGAGAATATAAGAAAATTTTAGCTGCTGACTTCTTGCAGACAAATGAGATAGGGCTGCCTAAGCCAGACCATGCCAAACACGGGCTGAGTTTACTGCAGATGCTCAGTGTGGTGATGTCTCACACTTCTGCAGAACTTCACATGTGATTAACTTCCTACCTTTACTTGCCCTTTAAGGAATGGGACCCAAATCTGTAAATAAAATCTAACTGTGGCTTTTCTTTTAAACAAAAAGAAAACAATAGATTGGAAATGGAAGTCCAATGCACATGGTGGCTTTCCAGAATATACTAATGCACAGTTTACAGCTGCTTGTTGTGAAAAATTTTCAAGATTCCTTGGTTAAAAAGGCATAAACTCTTTGGCACTGAAGCTTATCTCTCAGTGCGCAGATCTTCCTTTGTTTCCACCTGGGGTAAGATTTTGAAAAATCGCTTTGCAGCTAACTTCAGGTAGTTGTTTGTGTTGGGCTAGTTTCTAATGTTGTCTCTGGCTACATCTTTTGCTCCCGCAGCATGATTCATCTCTTGACTTATTGGAAGCTGTTAATAGGCCTTGTTACCAGCCCCTGTGGGACTGTGTCTTACTGGGGAAGGCACTGACTGCCTTGGCTCACCGTTTCCATGTCCCTGAGAGAATATCCAGCCCCTCTCTGCCCCTGCAGTGCCAGTTTCCTTAGTTAGGACCAGAAATTGGTCATGTGCATAATGGGTAAGCTCATATGCTTACCCAAGCACATAGCAAAGGACACAATTCATAAAAGAGTATCTTGTCAATTTAAGATCTTTAATTTAAACAAGATTATGGGCTAAACGAGTTGTTATCTCATAAAAATTTTCTATGATTTCCTGTGTTAGTAAAGTTAGATATCTTCATGGGTATATGGAGAATAGACAGGATTCCACAGAAATTTTTAAAAGGTCTAGGGAGACAATCCTATTCCTTTTCCCTAGGAACGCTCAGTCTTTCAATCTTTTTGTTTCCAAGTTATGTAAGTGACGAAGATGCATAAAAGTTGGAAAAAATATGTTGAAAAATATTCAGCTCAATTAACATCAAGATAAGATAAATATATTTCTATTTTGCATTATTTTTGTAACAAATTCTGAAATAGTTTCTTTGAATAATTTTCTTGAATAATTTTGAAAGCATTTCTTGACAAGCCAGGATTTACTTAAAAGTGCCTCACACTTAATGAAATTATTTTTTAATGTAAAAATGATGAACAAAAATTATTTATAGGAAATAAAAATGTCTAGAAAGCTGTTGCAGCATGCTATTTCAATCACTGAGAAAACTACAGAAATATACCATGACAAATGCTGTTTAATTTAGTCCTAATCAAAAAAACTGTTGGAACATTCCTAAAGATCTTGGTAGTCATTAATTTAAGTGGACATAGTTTAATATGTTTGTAACTAGACCCACACTAAGGACGTAAAAGCAAACTCCCATTTTGGGATAAGAATGAAAGGAAACAAAATACCAGGCAACTACCAAAAAAATGACAAATTGGCTATTTTTAAAAATCTGACGTGACTTTCTAAATTCACTATGGTTCCTGTGAACTTCATGTCTTTTCCTCATTACTCTACTATTGCCTCATCATTCAATCATCATGTTTTATAAAGTTAAGATATATAAACGTGTTAAATAAAATAAGAGCATAAGAGAGAGGCTTTAAGCTTTTCTGTAGAAAAGATTATAACAACGAATTCACAATTACAATCTCTATGTTTTCAAATATCTTTGAATATCGGGAAGTTTAGTTCACCTAAGGGTTTATGCACTTATTTGGAAAGGGTGATGATAAGTATTCTGGAGTGAATGTAGGCATGGTTTCCCTGTCTTATGTTTTAAATACTTGTTAGCAACATGGTCTTGCTGGCTGCATGAGAAATGGTCCAATTCTTCCCACTACCTGCCTCCATGATGTAATCTTTGAAGAATTGTTTATTGCTCAGTCATGGAAAAGACAACTTTGCTGACGTTCAGCTTGATAAGACAGGTCTTTCTGAAGAATCATTTTAGCAATCAAGAGATATGTATCACGACAAAAGACCAAAAGAATTTGAATTTAGGAAGTATTTTTTTCCAACAACAGTTTTTTTAACCTCTCAGATGGATTTAAATGTCTTTTAGTTCTTTACATAAGGGAGAAAAATGTATGTATGGAATAGAAGAAATATAAATTTAGCCAAAAAGCAAGCAAACGACAACAAAAATACAAACCAAAATTGTGTAATAAAAAAGTCTTGGACAAACAGACAAACTTTTTCTTAGTTTAATAAATCAGAAGTGATTATGTGGGAATTTAGGTGACTGCTTAAGAAGGAATAACTGTTCAAGACAAATATTAACTTTGTCTTAGTTCTCAGCTATCATTGTCACTCCATTTTAGATTAGGGTAGAGGCCTAATTTTCACATTAGACACCTATTTTCATATTCTGAACTGATCTAAAATTTTTCAAAAATTATAAACCAAAAAATTACATGGTATAATAAAGAGAGGATAACCTCTGACCAATTTGGTACATTTTCCAAATGTTTATTTTAAAGGAATTATTAACATCTAAGAAATTATTCTGCTTGAGAAAAATGTCAGTTATTAACTACTCATCTTTTGATTTATTTGGAATATTTTTATGTATTTCAGAATTGTGGCTAGGAACATAGTTTCTAAAATATTACTTGTTAATGTTTCAATGAACTGTTCAGTATAACAAAACATTATAAAAGTAAAGCAAAATAAATCTTCTCTCTTTTTCTTAGAACAAGGTAATAGAACACATTTTAAAAAACTCAAACTCAGGATAAATAAAATAAATATTTAGTCTCTCTTCTGAATGAAATTTTATCTTGGTTTTAAAAGCACTGCAGGCATCTTTAAAAATGTGCATAATTGTTTACAATCAGTAATAAAATTAAGCTGATAATTAGAATGTAGAACAAAGATCATGTGACTTTTAATACTACATATAACTAAAAAAGGTACTTACAAAGCCTCTTGTAAATATTTAGAAGGACCTAAATGCTGTAAAAGTGTCAGCAATATATGATTTCATTAAATAAACCATTTAAAGAGAAAAGTGTATTCTTATTCTCCAACATGCATGTAGAATGCTAAAGCTTTCTGCTGGGCGAAATAATTCTGGAGTGTTGAAGTGTTGTGTTATATACTAGAGATTTAAATTAGCCCAGTTCAGTTAGAATTACAGAAAGAAAAGCTATTGGCTCATTTGCGATTTCATTGCAAATTCAGACATCAGTTGGGCTTGCCAGTGTTTTGTATAATTTTCACTGGGCATAGGAGAAGAAACAAACTCATTTCATCTATGTTGAACAGTTCCCACCAAAACAAGATTGAAAAAGACTGAGCCAACTGTTCTGTCTGCCCTTACCATGGCACAAGCCAATCCTCAGCCATTGGCTAGTGAAACAAATGGTAATTTAATCGCAGAACAAGTTTATGTAATATGCACTTTTTATGTAAGTGAAATAATGGCCCTGGTGTAGACAGAAATAATGAATTTGCTGGCCAGTTATGAATGCAGGCCCACAAAGAACCTTCTGGATCAACAAATCTGGTGTTGTGCTGAAAAGGTAACCAGGGCTTTAATACTCACAGTACTCACTTTAAATCTCATTTATCAAGACAGTGTTGGGCTACCTCTGCACTGATTTCAGGAGTTAGTCATTGTAAATGCGTTTTAACCTCATTATTGTCACATTTTTACTGTAATAAATTATTCAACACTAGCTGTTTGATTTATTCAAAAACATAGATTGTGTATGATCCTAAGTAAAGGAAAAACCAAACAATTGAGAATCAAACTGTGGGCAACATTGTTGCTTGTGTTTTTTGTTTTAAGAAATCATTTGTATTAAATTCTTTGGTTAATGGTCAATACACGAAGGGATTCCATGTATCAGAACAGCTTTGAAAGACAGGCTGCTTTTATTTTGTTGTTGGCATGTAGATTTCCATGTGCAATTTCTGAAACTATTATGCTAATGCTGTAGGATAGTGTTTGGCATTCTTTTAGACCTCTGTTTAAGGGTCAAAATCATAGAATGTAGTTAAACATTTTAATTTTTTTATTTTGAAAGAAACGTGCCAAGTACTTTTGTCATATAGGACTTGAGTATATTAAATATTAATTTCCATACTGCATTAAATATTCATATATCTCATATGTGACAACCATGGCTTCATGTCAGTCTTGAAAAGGGAAGTCTCTTTTCCTTGTTTTTGACATCTCTAGTCAAGACTTACCTACATATTTTTTGAATCATCTCTAAAGATGCTAATTATTATACCATAAACATTCACTTTTATTTTACGTAGCCAAAGTGGGGAGAGATATTCATCAGTCTCATAAAATATTAACAGCTCGTCTCTGTTTTACAGTAATGGATTTATTGAGAGGTTTTAAGGTTCTGCAAACGAAGAAAATATATCTGAGGGGGAGGGAAGGAAAAGGAAATGGGAGATACAGCTCTAATCCCAGCTAGGGGAGATGGGAAGATTATGAGTATTCCAGACTGGATTTGCACTTGTAAAAATCCCATATTGTATAATAGCCAGCACAATCTTACTTCAAAGCAGTCTCTGAGGAAATAAGAAATTGACCATTCCAGGTTAACATTAAGATCATTGCTACTGCTATTTCCTCTGCCTTTTATGGGTTTGTCATTTAAAATAACAGTTTTGAGAGCTGATAGGTAAATTCCAGGAAATTCCTTGAAATAAAGGTGGTTACATATAAAGATGAAAAAGTATGAATATTCTATGCAAAAAATACTTGTAATGGCCTACTGAATCAACATATAAGAATTTGTTAAAATCAAAGAAGATAATTAGTGATTAAAAACATTATTGCAGGTACGGGAATATACATAACATACCACAGTTTTAAATGGATTTTTTAGCCTTTCTGACTAATTCTTTGATAAGAGCTAGCTCTAAAAATGCCACAGTCTTCAGGAAATAACAGAGAGAGAATTACTGTCATCTTAGTTGTCAGTGTTGGTTCTTTTTGGGTTTTGGGATTTTTTTTTGTTTGTTTGTTTGTGGGTTTTGGGTTTGTTTGTTTGTGGTTTTGGAGGTTTTTTTGATGTTGAAATGTAAGAAGACATTTCATATCTATGAGCAAATATTTTCCGATGAGATTTTCTGACAGTATTTGCAATTCCTCTAGGAAATCACTTGTTGTGCAGTTTTTCCTTTACCTTACAGAATTTATTTGCTTCTTGGACAGATATTACCATAATAATTATGGTTGCCCCCAGCAGTAAACAAGGATTTGAAGAGAACAATTTCAAATTATTGTATTTTTTTTCCTCAGTTACCACAATTTGTTACTACTTTAAGACATATTCTTACAGTTTCAGAACCCATCTGAGGAAATCTGCAATGAGAAACAAAATTTTGTTATAGAAAGCAGCCAGTTGTTTCAAAGGATTTACCTGGTAAATGACAGTCATTATTTCATAGGTACAGTTCATTTCATTAGTGCACCTAAACCAAATGTTCTTCGTTTAGACCAGCTGGTTTATCCCTTCATAGATATTGGGGGAACTTCCTGTGACTGATGTAAGGACCTCAGATTGGTGATTCATTATCACCCTATGCCACATCCAAGAGAAGAACTTCCCTCCCATGCTGTGCGAATCATCTTGGAGATGCCTATCTCTATGGACTACATAACAAAGCCAGAGGACTATCCCACATGGTGCATCAAACTTTTAGGTGCCTGAAATTATGATAGGTGGCAGCTGGTGTTAGATGAGTGTCAGAAGTCAGCCCCAAACCACACCATTATCTTTCCTTTTAAAGTGGTTATTTAAAAGCCAGACATTACCATTCTGTCTGGTTGAATGGGAAATCAGGAATGTTAGATGAGATAGGCTACTCACATCAGGTTATGTTTTTATTTTTATCACACCAAGAGAGGGTTTTATGTAATGTGATTATCTGCATAATGTTGGTTATTCCACATTCTTCTGGAAGGACATCACTTCTTCTGAATGTGAGTTTCTTTTGGTTTTTGATAGTCAGAACTTTAGAGCACTCTGTAATGAGGGTGGTAGTACACACCTCTCAAAATGCATGTGTTTCACAAGAAAGTTTAAATGAAAAGTTCTTCAGAGCTACAGAACTCCTACTGAGTAATCTAAATCTCCAGGTACGAGAGGGAGAATAGTCTCTTGTCACTCCTGAGTCTCTTGGGGAACACTGACCTTTCTTGTCTGTGGAGTTCCCCCTTACCTTTACTTTCTGAAAATTAGGGTGCATATCTTCTGGTTTGACCATATGAAAACTTTACAATATATGTTTGTAAACTGGACTAAAAGTTATAATTAATAGAAATTTGTGATTCCAAGTAATAGTTAATTGACTAGTTTCAGAAATAGTTTTAGGAGCTGCTAAAAACTGGAAAAAACTCACATATTTTTCTTATAGTTTTTGATCATGTAATCATTTTTTTCTCTGCTGTATCCTTAACAATTACAAACTGTAATGTAGAAAAAGCATAAAGAAACTCAAATAATGACTCTCCAAAAATGAGTTCCTGACTTTTTAGACAAGAGTTAAGAAACATCTGTATGTGGTATCTGCTGAATTTTCTTGCTTAGGAGTAAAAGTATGTGGCATGTTAATTTTATATTAAAAGTAGATACTTACTCTTTTAATAGAGATTTGGTTAATACTGTTCCCATAGTTAGATTTTCCTGTTCAGCTGCAATTTAATATTTATTACAGAGAGACAAATTTCAGGAAAAAACATGCTTGGGGAAGAGTAGAGTGCTTCCATTTTTGGCATTTCCACAAGTGTGTTTTATTGACCACATGCCATATGGCCACACCAGCTATGCTGCTGCAGCAGTTTGTCACTTGAAGCAAGCCCTGATGCCATGGAAAAATATATTGAGAGAGGAACAAGAAAAATGCTATGTTGGCATATCAGTTAATTGGATTCTAATATGCAGCATCACCACATCTGTTCACCTTATCTCTTATTTACTGTTCCCAGGGCTTGTATTTTGGTAATAAATAAGTGTATGCTTAAAACAGGTATATCTGTAATTTGGGGCAAAATGACTCTGTGGAACTCTCATCCCTGAACTCTTCCGAAAATAAGCACCATTTCAAAAGCCCCATCAAGTTTTTGACCTTACCATGCAACCATCCAGCAGCAGGAAGTCACACTGTCCTGTTTCGAGTGACAGAAGGGTGCTCTCATGAGCAGTGCCAGAGCAAATAGACACAGTGGGACTTAACTTATGAACACATAAGAGGAAGACAGCATTTCTGCATCAGCTCTTGAACGAAAAATGCAGAAACACTCTACTTATTTCAACCTGGCTAATAAGTATTTAATTTACAGATTTCAAGGGATGAGTGTCAGCAGTTTGTATGGACCAGCATCACTGCCTCTGTATACACACAGCTTCACTGCCCAATATTTGAACTGTTCAGAAAAATTAACAAAACTGGCAGCTAGTCAAGAAATAGGCAAACCATAATCTTGTCAGCTCTTCAAGGAATCATGATGTTCACCTAATGGGAGTAGAATACCCTCTTTCTACAATAATAACAAAGTTGGATTTGTATACAGGATTTTTGAAACAGTTTCTCTTGGCTGCAGGTATATTGTTTATAGTTGTATTGTTATAGTATTGTTTATAGTTGAGAGTTTAAAATAGATGTAAGCTACAGTTCAGTGCAAAAGACAAAAAAATCACATCCTGATATAGCATATTGGAATTCCTGTTTTTCTCTCTTATATTGTTCATTTCTTTTTAAAGGCTTAGCGTCTGAATATGAGGAAGGAATTGGAACTACAGAAAGGTATCTCATGTTTTGCACCTGTCTGTCCTGGACTCCGAAGTGGGATGCTCTCAAAGGATTTTCTAAGAGATATGTAATTGTGATGTGGAGAAATTAGCAGGGTGTGTACTGATTCTTCTTCTTTGATGATCTGTTTCTATCACAATAATATCTTCCCAAACAACATGCATACATTTAAGTATGGACAAATTCATTATTCTGGAGAGATATGAGATGGTGTTAATTGAATAGTGCTGAACAAACAGAGTGACATTTTACCCTTTGCTGTATTTTCTCTCTGTTATTTTTTTCAAGCCTTCATAACATTTTTCACTCTCTTCCTACAACACTATCAAAAAGACTGAATCAACCTTATCATGTATGTATCCCTTCCTCTTCATCTTTTTGAAGTAAAGAAACGGTGTGACCCATTTTCCCAGTCTTCAGATCTGTCTCTGGCTCTTGAAGTGAATAAAAATTGAGTGAACTTGTGAAAATGCTGCTACTGCTTTGCCAGTTTCATCCCCCACTTCCTTCAGCACTCCTGGTGTGTGTAATCTGGCCAAAGAATCTTGTCGATTTTAAAAGACTATAACCTTTTAACCACCATTTTCTGCTTCTTAATGCTTCCTAATTTTCTGTTTCCTAATGCTTCCTAATTTTTCACCTGCTTTCAGGGATGCCTGATTTAGATACAATTTGATCTTTTTTTCATGTATAAAGGCAGATGTAGAGTAGCATTTCATCTGGCTCTTTCTCTTCTAAGTCCCTACTATCTTTCATGTGCTCCCAGAATTGCTTAAATCAAATCTGTGGTTGATAAAAGGCATTTAACTCTTTCCACTCCAACCAAAAATTCAGAAAACCAAAATGTAGCCTAAGATACTCAGTACTTTGTTAATAACATCAAACAATCACTTTACCATAAGAATAAATATAGATGTGGGAACAATATAACTCAGAGCTTTGTAAATCATTCAGAATCTGGAATATAATTTTTAATCTTTTAAAAGCACCACTTTTTAAAGCATGATGAAGTTTGAGAATAGTACTTTTTTCTCCATTCTGTAGGCAGTTTGTACTATCCAACAAAGGCAAAATAATATTATAAGAAAAAAATAAGGCGGACCAAAAAATAAAGAGGAACAAATTTTAGAAAGTGGGAAGCCTCTTTGTCTGATACTATCTGAAGCTTCCATGGTGTTTGTAAATAAATTTTCTTTTAAGATTTGTGAACTTTCAAGTTTCATACAAACCATATGATTAACAGATATACTTATTCAGATCAGGAAAGTGATACAAGCACAGAAACCTCAAAAACAAACATTTAGATCTATTGAACCTTTCATAACTAATATATTTGCCTTCCACTGTCACCATAAAGCTCGGTAGTAGTAAGTAATTCATACTGAAAGATCCCAAAGGGTGATGAACAGCAAGTTTGTGGCCATCAGATAATTCCAGATTTTTCAGCTTTTGCTGTGACCAGAAATTCCTTTCAAGATCTGAAAAACTTAAAATAGAAAAACAAACCAGATTCCACTTAATTCCTAAAAAAATTGGTTTTATTTAAATGTATCAGTGTTTCCAAGTGAGAACAGTTTTTCTAAATATTCCTGGTAGTATATTCCGAGGTCAGGATCTGGCTTGTCATGGCTTCCACTCCCCAACTTTATTTTCTATGCAGTATGTTGGCAAAAGAAAGGCAAGGTAAAAATCCCCTAGGGCCAGAAGCAGTGTGATTAGCACTTAACAATTAATTCTGTGTCTTGGAAGTCAGAGGGTATTTTATTATAGATAATGGAGGGAGCAGCAACAAACACAGAGAAAAAGCCAAAAGAAGCCTGCTACTACTTGCCTCACAAAATAGCCAATATTCTGTAAGTTACTTTCTGGGTCACGTGGATTATATTGAGAAATCCCTTCTGATGTATTTACAGAGAGTTATCAGGGTAGACTGACTCACTCACCAGTAGCAGGATCTCAAATGATTTGGGAAGACTGTTACCAAACAAATGGGCATTAATAGCAAGAAGAATTAGTCTGTATAAGTTGGTTAGTACAAGTACATTAGGGGAAGAGAGAGGGTCACTTGGACAAATAAGGAACGAAGTTCTAAAGTGTCTTGGAAGGGATTTAAATCCATCTACTTGCAAAAGCATTAAACAAGCTTTGCTTTGCAAGGGAATGTGCAGTATGCTCTTGCAGTCTCCTATAAGGGTACCCAGAAATGGTTCAAGGACAGTCATTTTCTTCACAGATTTGTCTCATTGATGGTCTCTGGAAGTTTCAAAACCTAATATATCTGAAAACTAAGTGTATTCTCTAATATCTCCCCATGAATATTACTTCTGTTAAGCCAGCATTTCACTGTTTAAACTGATAGATAACGTAGAGTTAAACCATGACAGAAGGGAAAGGACATGATGTCCTGTCACTCCCACACTTTTACTACATACATATCATGAAAACATAACATGAAAATTCAAGCAAGGCTTGTAGCAAATCTTGCTTTCATGTTTCATACTCCCACACTGAAAGTCAGCTCACTATAATTTTCTCCCTTTTCTTTCTTATTATGTGTCAAGTAAGTCCTTTTTACATACCATTACTGAGCTCTGTTGGCTGGCCTTTTCTCCTGTTGTAGTGAAGAAACAGGGAGAAGAAGAGCAGTTCCTGTACTCAAGTGGCTGCCCAACTGCTATTCTTCAGCACACCAGAGCTCCTGAGAGAAAATACATCCTTTCTCCCAGCATATTTTGCTGAAAGATATTAATAGCTTGTCTCCTCCTGCCAACCCATGTTTTTCCTTTTATTTTTGCCAGCTTCATCTGTTACAGAGCTTTTGAACACAATCACTTAAAGGTCTGTGTAGAGTGGAAATGGTTCCCCTACAGCACTCTTATTTTAAATATTTGTTCTACATTTCTGTGCTTTGTTTTGTTATTTTGCTTTTGATCAATGAAATGGACTGATTCCTAGCACTGAGACTCCTTTTCTGAGGAGCCTGTTATGGGTGTGTCAACATACAGATAGCTGTCCTAGCTTGAGCTGAAACCATTCCAAACCAGCCTGAATACCTGAAACGGCATATCTGCATTATCACCATGTCCTGTCTGGAGTGATTGGTGTCACTAACAAATGATTCTGTTATGCAGCTTCCAGGGTTATTGAGAAATTTTTGTAAGCTTTAAACCATCCTGTAATAACACCCCCCTAATGCTTCTCCTTTTAGTATTTCAAATAGGCTATAAAACAATAAACGTTTATTGGAGAAGCGGTTGGTGGTCTCAGTTCTTTTATTCAGTAACCCTGTCTTCACATACTCTTTCTTCCCCCACTCCCAAGTAATTTCTGGCCTCTGAGAGCCCTTTTCAGTTAGGATGTCTGACCCTTGCAGCCTGCTGGGTTCATGCCCACTCTCAGAGTACTTATCTTGTAGCAGCTGCCTCGATCTGTGCTGCAGTTAGTGAAGGGCAGGAGACATGATTAATGTGCTCTTGGTGAGTAACAGACACTGGGGTAAAAAGAGAATGAAACAAGCTCATAACAAACAGGAAGGGCCAAGGGCACACCTGTCCTGTTAACAGTTGTCAAATAAAACCTCTTTGATTAGGCCATGTATCATGGTTTCCTTGAATTCGTAACTATTGAGTGACACAACACTGCAGCAAATGGCTCTCTTCAAGAATTAGAACGATAATCAGTTTGTCTTCTAAAATCTATCTACCAAACACCTTTTAAAGTACATATTGTCAATCAGATCAGAAAAGAACCTTGTAAAGGTCTGTTGCTAATTACATAGTGGTCAATAGTTTACCATTTATTTTAAAAAAAACCTCAACTTCTCCATTAATAGAACATATCAAGGTATTAGTAAATCACTTGTTTGGTCTATTGAATTGCCTTTGCAAAGACAAAAATCCCCTATGTTTTATAATCTCTTGGCTTGAACACTGGTTCATTAGTGTTTCACTACTTCCAATAAAAAGAACATTGAAAGACATTAGCTCTGAAATTAAAATATATGAAGCTAGCAAAATGCTGCAGAGGAAACAATGTACAGTAAGTCATACTGCTGGTCTGTGAGCATTCCAGAGAGGAATTGCATTCAGAACAAATCACTCCTCTTGAAGAGATGTGCAATTACTTCCCACAGCCAGAGTTTCCTTACTTATTAGAAATATGGACACATCAATTTGTCTGATTAAAATGGAGCAGTCAACTGTTCAAATCATTATTTTGTTAAATGTACATTAAAAAGTGTGTTTTACTAGATGGATATGATGATTGGATGGGCTTTGAAATTTATTGTACTTGAGCACATATTCATACAGTTCAGTAGGATGTATAGCTAACAGCCTTATAAAAAGTCACATTATGGTAGTATTACTTAGATGACGTGATTGCATTTCAACAAGATCCAGCTCATTTGGTGCACAGATAGTTTACTTTAAATTCTGGATATATATTAACCATTCCCCAGGCAACTTTGATTTTGTCCTGCCTCATGAGTGAAGGTCCTGTTGAAACAAGCCAGGCCTACAGTGACATTTGATGAAGCACATTTACTACTCTGTAGCTATCAAGTGGACTGACTCTGAGTGTACTCATTCCAATCTAACATACATAACAGATGGCAACAATGGCAACCTCTGCTCCACGAAGAGGCCAGAAACTTATTCCTCTGTCATCAGAGGGGAGTTGGCTCAATTTTGCCATCCAGGAAGGCTTCTGCAGAAAAGACATTACACACAAGTTTGTTTTAAGCAGATTGCTTGAGCTAGTTAAGAATTTTTATTAATGTGACTTGTCAAATAACACAAGTAATATATAATACAAAATAAGTGTCTTATAAAATAAACTTTTATAAACTATATTAGAGAGTGATTGAGAGATGGAGAAAACAATATTTTTGTCTAATTTCATGCTGAAAGAGACCAACATCCTGGAAAACTACATGCTCACTGGGAACATAATAGATGACTTGGCGCAAAACATTATAGACTGTTTCCATGTGAGAGGTTCAAGGTTAGATTATCTGTCCAACCTTTCCTAGGAACGCAGTTTCAATAAGTGTCTGGGAGGGCAGAGAGAAGAGCAAAGAGAAGCTGGCTGAGTTGCTACATAACATTTCACATGTTCTGGTCTGCCTCTGCATTAACATCAGCCATCAAAGAGGGTGTTTGTTTGACCTGCCAGCTGGAAGTAAAATGTAGTGGTTGCCAACAAGGGTTCATCAGGAAGTTAAAAACTGGGAGAGGTGAGGAGAGGCTTAAACAAAAACAAAATTTAAAAAAATTGAAATGAGGGAACTTGATAGCTTTGTATCTGAGCTTCAGTATGCACAGATCTGCAGTACCTTCTGTCTGCAATGAGAATTAATGCAACAATGCACCAAAGCACAGCCCTTGACCAGAACACTTCCGATGCAAGACCTAAAGTACCATTCATGAAGTTACAGTAGAATTTCTTATGTGGACAGAATGAAGCTATTCATGCTGGAATTCAGCCAAGCCACTTAGAATTATAATCCCTACTCTGTAATAGACACCAGCCACAGCTTTAGTGTTAAATATCATGTGAAGAACAGCTTCTACAATGAAGTGTACTCAAAGATCTCGGTAAGAGGCCACTGATCAAATCAGGGTGACATGGACAAGGACCACTGGCCTGGTGCAAACACTTTTTTCTGTATCCCTTGTGTTTTTCTGGATGGACTTCCAGGAACTAGACAAGTCCAACGTTTCTAAAACAGTTTGAGCAGGTGAAACACAGAACCAAGGACTCTAAGGACATTCTCTGTATGCATCTGTGTGGACGATACATGCTTGAGAAAGTCGTGCCACAGTCCTTTGAAAAATACAAGGAACTAACCTTCTGTGAGTTTATTTGGAAGATAATGTCTCCTGCTTCTGGAAGATATTTCAGTAGCGCCTGGGAACTTTAGCGTGTGTGTTTTGGCTTGGAATCAATGAACTCAGTGGAGACATATTGAATTATGAGCTGAGGCTGTGGGCTGAAACTGTGGCTCTACTGCAGTAACTAGCAAATAGTCTACTTATTTTAATGAGGCAAGAATTTCATCACTGGATGTCACAATAAATCTAATAATAGGTACTATGATTTTCCCATGTGAAAATACAAATTACTACACTGGTTATCACCCTATGCTTATATATAAAGTCTTTCAGTATCATCCAAAGAACCCATGACTAATCATGCTATTATATTGCTTAAATGGAATATGTGAGGTATGAAAGTAAAAGAGACAGAATAAACTCCATTTTAAGTACTATACTTTCCTTTGGTGTACTCTGTTATTGAATTGTATTTCATCATTATTGCTATTATTATAGCTAATTATATGATGATTTTATTGAACACTTTCATTAGAATTTCCTAATTTCAGTGATACTATGACTACCCCTAATACTTTTGTTCATTTTACCTTATTCTTAAAATAACAATTAAACATAACAATGGATCATAGTTCTTTTTGAGAAAAAAAAAAAGGTGTCGTGTTTTTCAGTAAGTGATACTGGCAGTCACAGGCTAGAATTTAAATTAGTACATGCAATCTTAATTTTATTATTAAGCAATAGCTGGAATATATCTTATGTCATAACACAGCCACGCATGTTTATGGGTTTGTCTGATAGAAATACTAAAGACGCTGTCCCTGTTTGAAACAAAATTCAGAGGAATGTCCAAATTTGAACATCCTCTCTCAGAAGGCAGGTTACAGCCATCCCTCCCCCAGCAGGTTAGGGAAAGAAATATTCCTCGGAGGAAAGTGAAAGGGAATAAACCATTTATTTAACAAACACACAGGAAAAGAATAAAACTGCTAAATAATAAAACCTCTTGCTGTGGAGAGAAACCCAGGAAGATTTTAAAGTCCTTCTGTGGGCGTGGTCTCTCTCCTCCTCTTCAGAGCCAGGTCATCTTGGGCCCCTCCGGGCCTGCTGGATGATGTTTTGGTGTTGTTGCACAGTTCCAGAAGAAAAGAAGAGGAAGCCAAAGTCCCAGGGAGACAAAGGAGTTTAACTCTCTGCCTCTGTCTTCGGAGAAAAAGAGCCAAGAGCTGGAAAAAGCAGGAAGGTGCTTTCCTCCGCTCTACAGCAGCAGAAGCACGCAGAGCAGATAGAGTGACCTTGGAGCACAAACTGCTTTGAAAAGTTCATCTGGATTTTTTTTTTTTTCTCTTTCTCTCGCACCCAGTTTTAAAGGCACAGAAAGGCACAAGAATCATGCCCGGGCATACGGCAGGCAATAAGGGATACAACATCATAAAGTCACCCCAAGACAGATGCATCTTCAAATAAATGCACAAAATCAGTCACCATCGTGACTGGAAAGTGAATGAGCATGAAACATATTTCACAATAATCTTTTCTCACAACGTTATTCCATACATCATCTGAAATCCAGGTCAAAATTTCTGTTGACTTCAGCAGTGGATGAAAATGATCCTCTGGAATTCAGATGAGGTTCTGCAGTTCCAAATCATTCAGGGTAGTTCTTGGTATTTGAATTCACAGTTACACATCTAATTTTGACTTTTGAATATTAGGATTTTCACCTTATGTTAGAGGCTCATGAAAAAGATACTTCATCAAAAAAAAGAGAAAGCTTAAATGCTTCAGAAAAGGCTAATTACTATGCATTAGTGCAAGGAAACAAGCAATGAAAACAGAACTCAGCAGAGCCAAAAGTGTATCTCTTATTTTAGATTGTATTAATAATAATACATAAGTTATAAATCATTTTGGACAGACAGTAAGATAAAGTTTTTATCGAGAATTAAGTGGATTTTTACATTTGAGTATTTTATCACAGACCATTAAACAGCCTTTTATAAAATCATCTTTATAGAACTAAACAATAATCCCAGAGACTCTTCACTACTTTAAGCAAAAAAATACAATAAAGTATTAAAAATTAATGACAATTCTGAAAAAGAATAATATTACCCTTTTAACCTAATAACACATTTTATTGAGCTAGAGAAATAGAGACTTTAAAGATGAAATGGACATCTATAAGAAAGTTGATGATTACTCACATCTGCAATGGAGAATTTTGAGAGTTTTTGCCATTACCACAGCAGGTATAAGGTGGGAACACCCGCCAAACTCTGTCAACTAATATGTCCTAAATATCTCTTATACAAGGGTAATTCAAAAAATACTACGAGAAAAAAAAGCAGAAAACAGAGTAAAGTCACAACTGTGTCGCTCAAACTTAAATGAAATATCACACCTAAAAGCATAAGAGAACATAATAGCAGTGCCAAAATATTTTTCAACATAAAGCTAAGTAAAAAAAAAAGTATAGCAAAAACTATGGAGAATCTAAGAAAAAATATGCAGGACAAAACGGTACTTCAGACAACTTCTGCTGATTTGAGTGGTCAAAACTGCTGTTGACATGCTGTTACATTTCTTTTTCCTGTCTTTTTCTGACTCTCAAAAAGGTCACATTTCAAATCAATAGCCCCTCAGAGCCATGACATGCTAGTCACTGAAGAAAATTTATTTCTCAGCTCTCTTTAAGTGAAAAAATGACTTAAACTGCGATAAGTACACATATGTATTCTTTCTACTAGATCTGGCATCAGATGGTAAGAAATAAGCTGAATGAACCAACAGGCTACTCAGACATGGGTTATTTCAGAATAGAAAAACCTATATTAGGTGTTGATCTGTAGATAACTTTTCACTGAGTCAGTTAAGCTCACGATTTCTTTCTGCTGAGTAAGTTTCAATTAGAAAAGGTTGGAGATAAAACAAAGACTAGATGAGGTCTCTAGGAAAAGAAAAATACACTTTAGTGGTGATGGCAAAGGCAAAATAATCTGAAGTATTGTGGAAAATAACAGTGAGTGTTTGAGGATCACTATTTATATAGATCACAAACCACAGGCCTTAGTTCAGCTGTTCACAATAATAATATTAGTGTAAAAAAAAATAACCCTGAAGTAATGGAGAATATATTTTACTGATGATAACAACCACTTCTATGACAATTTTTTGTGATGGAGTTAGTTCATGTATTGGTAAAATGATATAAGTAATTCAATACATTTATATTTAATGAGAAAGATTATTTTTGACTATTCACAACATATTTTTAATTTCCAGTTGAATTAATTGGCAAATCAGTTAGAGCCAGCACCATTTGGAGAACACATCCAGATAGGTGTTCATCATTCCATTTATTACCAGCAGACAAAATTCTGGCACTGGAAGACTCAGATTCATCTGCAACTCTGGCTAAAAAATTTGGACTCACATCTCCTTCACCACAACAGGAAAACTGTTGTCCTTGCTGTGGGGGATGTTTCATTCTGTGTAAATCATTTAAATTTTTCTTAAGCCAGAGAGAACTCACTCACTGGAGAAGGGGATCATCACTGAAAATGTCCTCTTACTGCTACAGTCAGTACATTCAGACTATGTGATCACTCTTCTCAAGTGAGTATTTGAATTATCAGATCATTGGCCACTTTTTGATAGGGCCCCTCCTCTTCATTCTATTGGAGCTTTTACACTTGAAATATTCTTTCCAGTTACTGACTTATGCATAGGCTCTTGCATTAGAAAGTGAAACCTGCATGACATCAAGTGAATATTTATTTGTCCACATGTGAAGAGCATCGAATGGGAATACTCAGACTAATACTTATACTTTCCTTGATTATCCTCTCCTTTAACATGGATGTATTTTTTAAAGGTTGAAGGTTGTGTACGCATATGTCTCTGTCAGGAGGAAGAACTGTGCATGAAACCTCTCCTACACAAAATCTTTACCTAGAAAGGTTCTTTATAGAAGAATTTCTATCTTCTGTTGATGATATTTTGCTGCATGAATCCTTTTGTTTCCTTTGTGCCTTTCTTCACATCTTCTGAAATCTTTTGTAATCCTTGCAGCATTATCCTTCAGGTAAAACCTTGACACAGGCTTTCACCCTCATCTCATTACATAGAGAAAGGGGCATATAAGAAGCTATGAAATTACCAGATGCTTTCATATATAGTTACAGATTTATGAGTATGATATAGGCCACCATGCACACAGGAAAATGCATTCACTTAGGTATCCACTACCATTGATTTGTACCAGAGAAATAACAGTTATATCATTTCCATCAGTTATAACATACATGTTACAAGGATGAAAGGAAAATGTGTCTCAGCAAGATTGATGCACACAATAGGAAAGGCAAAAGGTAAATATTGTAATCCTTCTAAGTGGAACTTGTTCAGCAATTTTCCTTAAAATTAAAAATCAATTTCAGATTTTTATATTAACATCTACTATTTTAACTTTCTCCTGTAGTTGGTTTTTTTTGTTTGTTTTGGTAAAAAATCCATGTTAAGAAAACCTTGCAGTCTATCACAGCTTCCTCTGTCTCCTTTATGTCTCCTGTTGGTTACAGCCTAAAGCTCTGGAAGGGAAAACAGATAGCATCTGCTCAGGGGTGTGAGATTACATGTAATCATAATCTTCTGAAAGAAAAAATGCAGAAAATGTACTTTACTTGCCAAACTTTCTTCCATCCAACTAGTTTTTTGTATGTGGTTTTTTGAGGTTTCAGGTTTTTTTTTAATCACATGCTGTGCCAAAACACAAATAATAATTCAGTTCATGAATAAGTCTACATGCAAGTGTTACAATAATAATAAAAAAATGTAAGGGGATATCTACAAACAGATGCCCTTTTTATTTTGGGAAGCATGGAGATGCTGGGAGCTGAAGCAATTCCAGATTTCATTGCTGCTGGAAGTCCCTTCTGAAAGCCAGAAAGAAAAACTACCAAGAAACCCAACCCAATTTTCAACAAACCCTAGAGATTCCAACTGTTCTGGCTTTAAGCCAGATTCGCATGAGAATGACTCCCAGTGAAATCTCATTATGTGGTGGGTGCTCCAAGAGGAATTTTTCAGCTGTAAATCATCTCCATTCCACAGAAGCCACTATTTTGACACTAAATTATAGGACATCATTCGGTAGGCAAAAGGAAATGAATTATTGATTTCGTGCAAATTATTTTATTTCCCTACAAACTAAAATATCACTTGTTTCTCGGTCCTTCAAATTATTATTATGTAAACATACTACTACTGAATAATGTTATTTCTTACCCATAAGGAGCATAGTGTTGGATTTCTTCTCATGCTAGAAGCTTGTAAAGTCTGTAGAAGAATCTAAACGGCAAAACTTTTGTACACAAGATTGGTAACTCTGATCATCTAAATTTTTTTTTTATCTGTAAGTACAAGGTGGAAATACAGAGCCTTTTGGTCAGGTTAATTTATCTAAAACGTTGAACAACATCCTGTTGACACAATAGTCTTTATTTGTATGTAATCAAAGATGTGAGGCACGATCCTTCAGAGATTACCCATTAAAAAAAATAGTCTAAAGAAACTGAGTTGGCACTCAAGAAATGCTGTATTATGATTCTGGTTGAGAGAGTTCTCTACAGCAACATCAAAAACCTAAATATCTAATTTTGAGATAGATGTAGCTGAATGAGATGATTCCTGTAAAAAACTGCAAATTAACAAATTCTAGATAGTAGAATAAAAATAAGGTTATTCCCTTATTCTTGATCTTTATAACATTGGAAAGAAGATACGCATGAGATCTTCAATTTTACAGCTCAGATACCTGCCTCACATATAGACATTTCCATCTGGCCATTTTAACCCGAGAACTAAATCCTGCCTGTGACACTGAGAAAACAATTTCTCACTTTTGCATGGGCACATTTTTAAGGAATACTGTTTAACAAGCTTAACCTTTTGGAGAACTGAGTTTAGAATATTCACTAAAGGATTAGGTTTCAGCAAATTGGTGTCTTTCTAGATATGACCTCAGCAATGGACTGAGAAGTGCCTTGTCACTGTCGTGATTTATCAGCGTGTACTTGATCTCCCCTGCTCTGAAAGACTGCAGCATCTGAGCTGAAGCAGCTCCCAGGGCTGGCCAGGGGCAGGACTCATTTCTGGGCTGACAGCTTCCCAGGTAGGGGATACTTTTGGGGACTGACAGGAAGGTTCAGCAGGAGGTCTTCCATTTCACCCACCTTTGCCTTGTCTTACCTCCCACTGGAAAACATGGAATACATACAAAAGAAAAACAAACCTCAAGTGTATTTAATATTGAACCTTAGAGAGAATCAGATCCAGATGTACAAAATATCTCTTTGCACACCCTCATAGGAAGCAAAAGTCACAACCCTCGTGGTTTCTGGGAAGCAGGGGATATAGGGCCAGTCAGTCCCAGTGAAATGGTAGGTAGTATAAGTTTACAGGAGAGCACTGCTGTGTCTCTGCAGATGAGGAATAGTCCCCCCAGCACCTCCCCGTGTGTCAGATCCCTGCACTGTGCTGCTTCCATAGCAACCGGCCGTGCCCGGGATGGGCCACGCGCAGCAGAGGGATGGATGTTCAGCAAGCTGGAGATCCTGCACCATCAGCTGACCTCCTCATTGCCAGCCCTATAACCCTGGCAGACTGAAAGGACATAAATACTGCTCTAACAACCAGGGGCCCTTTAGTTACTTGTAAATCACTAAAGAGATGGGAGGGAGGAGGGGATACCAAAACATCTATTGAGGAGTGTTTGCTGTTGCTGTGAGCATGAGAGGGAGTTCAGGATCTGTATTTTGGAAAACCATGACCTTCCCCAGAGGGTTACTTAAATATTTGAAGCTGCAGTGATCTCAAATAAGCACTGATGTATATTCTTATCAGAAATTATTGTAGAAATTATGCTTATGCTGCACTCAGTAAAGTACATGTTTACAGTTAATTTCTTTTTCTTATTGAAAAGGTATATCAGTTTCACCTTGAAAAACACTCAGAGTGGGAAAAAATAGCATAGTTTATTTAGAGAATGTTTTTTGTAAGAATATTTCCGTGCAACTTTCAACTTTATGGGAAGATATGACCTTAAAAAAGAGAAGCTGTCAGAAAAAGAATGAGAAGTAGAGATTTCACACATCTTTTCTTCTCTTTTGATTCTTGGAGACTCTTACCCTTCCCCTTTTATTCCACATTTTCCACAGAATTCACTATTCAAGAACATTTGGTTGCTTTTATGCCCTAAACATACTTAAAAGTACCAGCTATCCATAGTAACACTTGAAGATTTATCTGTGCAACATGTTCTTATGTTCTGATTTATTTGAGTAAAAATATAGATCCAAGAGATGCCACCTTTTGTGCAAGGCCAAATTATTGCATTCTTTACCAGCACTCTTATTATTCCTGGAAGTTTACCTCAGAGGTTTTAGTGCTCCTATCTACAGCATCCTCCCCAAAGGTTTGTCACCTCACAGCTGAAAGAGCAGCAAACTGTTGGTAGGAATCAGGAAAACACCGGCCAGAGCTGGGTCAGAGAAGGAAGCAAGAACACCTTAATTTTCTTCATATCATGATACTACATTCAGAGAAACTAAGATATGCAGAATGTCCTGGGAAAATATAATGTTATTTTAACGGGTAGCTTTAGTTCAAGAAGGCATTTTAAGGTCCAAAGAGATTATAGACTATCCTTATTTCTCATCTAAATACAACACCCTATTAAATGTGCCTGTAAATACCGAATGAATCAAGTACAAAATAGTGATTTTTTTTTTCAAATCTGTGTCAAACAGATTTGCTGTTGACTGACCTGCCATAACAGGCTTATTCAGCAGAATAATCCAGATCTCCTTTCAGCTAAGCACTTTAGCCTCAAACAAACTTTGAGGACATTCATTAGTCATGCTGAAGACAGGTAGACATTCACTGGCTAAAATGAACTCAGCCAGACATTGGGTTTTACCAAAACAGGTTCTTGCTTTAAGGCTGCTGGATCAGAATGTGAATTTCTGTAAAATAACACATAAGAATCAAATTGTATTTAAAGCAACTCTAAAATGTACTCACCACTTTCGGTTAGTGACACTGTCTTACTCCCCCCAAGACTCACCTTTCCCATCTTTTCCACCCAAAATTCTCAAAAAACACTTTGGAGCATACAACTATATGGGAAACTGCCCACAGCTGTTTGTGAGAGGAAAAAGCTGAACGGTAAGAATCTATAAAAGTGAGAGAGAACCAATTTCAGTAGATATTTTTATCTGCCAGAAACTGTGCCAGAATAAAGAAGGCAAGGAACAAAAAGTTGTAAAGAGCAACACACCAAAACAGGAGTGGGTATATTTGGAAGGACCTGGGGATACACTTACATGTGTCTCTGCATCTTTGCTCCCTGGAGGTCTATGTGAAAAAGCCACAGACAGGTACAGCAATATCGGCTCTGAGATATTTTGGGGAAAGTGTAAGAAATCTACATCACATCTGATAAAATGCATGCAGGTCTGGTTTTATGTAAGTGTTGAACTCTTTCATATCAAACACTCAGGAAGGCTGTAAACCAGTGCACTGCTTAGGCAATAGGGAAAATTTGAGAAAAGAAAGACGGACTTGGAGATTTATAGTTTTGCATTTTATTTTTCTCTCAGTCACAGATTAGTAAGAACTACAAAGCATATTTCTACAGTCAGGTAGATACTCAGGAAACAGCATTTACATTGTGTTCGTAAATAAAATATAAAATATGAGGATAGTTAATCCTTTTTAATCAATTGACAGCAAGATCTCCATTATCATCCTTACTATTCAATTAATAGGACATTCATCATGTAGGTTTTGCTCACACTCTCTCATGTAGTGTCCAGGCACGGTTTGGTGTCCAAGAGGTAGTTTGGAGGTATTTTGCTGTTGTCTGGGAAGTGCATTTGATTAGATTCTCCCTCTCTCTCTCTCTCTCTCTCTCTCTCTCTCTCTTTTTTTCTCTAACTTCTACCAGAACTTCTATGTGAGAGCTTTGCTAAATTTGATATGTTCCTTTGGAAAGCTTCAGTTCTGATAAGTTTCCTCTTTGCAGGTGGAAATGTTTTATTGCAAAAAATTCCTGATTTTTGTTCTGAAGTCCTTCTCCTTCAAGGACAACATTCTGTTTTGATTTACCCTCTGATATAACTACATATTGACCTCTGCATCTTCACTGATATTTTACGTGGCTTTTTTTTCTGTTAGAAATATTTGAAAAATGTTCTAAAAATATAGGGATTTAATAAAATTACAGATTAATAAAGTGTTCAGGTTTTCTAAAATATCTATTTCTCTAATACAATTTCAAAATCTATAGGCTACTACGCAACCTTGAGAAAAGGAAGAAGACCCTCTGTTCTGCTTTGAGTCAGAGAAAATTTATCAAAATAGTTTAGTGCACTGCAGACTTAATTACCACCATGAATATGGTAATTATCTTGTGGTCTGACAAGTATTCCCTGTACTTTAACAGCAGGCTGCATTAGAGATCCACAAAATATTTACTCTTACAAAAGGAATTTGGAAACCTTGACGAATTTCAAAGGATTTCCCCCTCCTGAGCAGAGCTGCTCTGCAGGAGACATAAGTATGCACTGACCAAACTGCTAACTGGAATAACAGCACCAGAAAAACGTCACCGAGTATGTAGCACATTATGAGCTACTCTAAATTGCCATGTAAGGCAATTTAAATGTACAGGTTTTTTCCAAAGCCACAGAGAAATGTAAGCCCTGCAAGGTATTGCAAAGTCAACTTTATCAGCTGCAAATTTGCAAGCAATTCATAAACTCCAATGTTTTTTGGAAAGCTCTTTCACAAGTGCACAAAAAATGTTCTCAACGTCAGTAATAAATGACAGGCAAGGAATTTTGGCAGCAAATGTTTCAGCTGTCCTCATGAAATGGATGAATATTTCCCTCCTTGCATTAATTCACGTTACAACACGTACATGGGAGAATGATAATAGGGTTCTTCCCTCATGCTTGTCATGTATAAAATATTGTAGCACTTCATAACATTAAAAAGGTTAGTAAGGCCAGGTATTGCTTAAAAAGAAAAGGGAAACCTAAAGTCTGAAAGGTAACATCTTCAGTGTGAAATGTATTCATGAACACTGTCAAATACCAACCTCATCTCAAGTGCTGGCTCCTGCTAATTCCTACTGACAGCTGTTCTTATTCTTACCCTGAGACATTTGGTTTTAAATGTCAGACTGGTTGGATCTTACTTCTTCCCTAAACATTCGCCAACATGATGAGGGAGATATTTGCCAAAAAAAAAAAAAAAAAAGAGGTAAAGGAAAAAGAAATCGTGACAATGTGAAACATGTGAAATGTTCTGTAAGAAGATTCCTCCTTAAAAGCAAATTATTTCTATCTGTACCTCGTTGCAATTGAAAAATAGAAAGAGCTTCATGCAGGCAGAATCTACTACAGGTGGAAGAACAGTAGTCTAATAATGAACCTGTTTATACAGTGCTGGCACTGGTATAGTTAATAACAAGGGAGTTGAAGAGGAGGTGTACCTATGAAAATCATCATCTTATCCCTCCAATTGTCTGTGGGTCTCTCTGAAAAATCTGCTCCTTCCTTCATCTCTGTGTGTGTTCAGTGGCTACTTCAAAGATCATGTGAAATGATCAGATTTCTTTTGTTCTGAAGATGTATTCATAAATTTGCAAAATTTGTCTTGGACTCTATGTTGCCTTTAGAGTGAGAGAAACGCCTTTCACATTAGGTATTTAAGATTCATTTAAATGTCTTTTTAACTGTCAGCAGATCTGGTCACTCCTCCTTCTTCACTCTCCCTTTCTTTAAGTCCATTAAGTAGTGCCATAAGAGAGCAGAAGTGAATATGAGGAAAGTGGTGGAACTCAATTTTTTCATATTGAGCCTTGTTGTCTTCCCACCAGTGTGTTCTCATTAGGGCCTCAAGGCTTATATCCCCTTATGGGGCATGTGGGGGTTGTTCATCAGCCAGTGCTCTAGAAGAGTCCAAATTAGATGATCTGAATCACCTGAAAGTAATAGAATCATGTTTCTGTTCTGGCCTGCCTTTTCTATATAAACTCATGCTTTTGGAAGGGATTAATCTTTTTGTATGCATCTTTGTAACCCTTTATGGACCAAAATATTGTTTTAGAGGCAATAGGTTCAAAATGAAAACAACTAAAAGCACAACTGAAGCACTTTTTGGCTTTCTAGTCTGGCAGAATTTGGTTCTATTGTTACCTTGTGTCAGGCCTCCCATGAAATTAAACTTCAGAGGGAATTTAGTGCATTTTTTCCAAAGAGAGGCAATAAAACAATCGGAATGTGCAAGAAGACAAGCACAGCACTAGATGATGGTTGACTTGGGTAAACTCAAGAAACAGTGATTACTCCTGTTGAACTTGAGAGCTGGTACTGGTCCTTGTTTATTTTTCCCTCTCTTCTATGCTTAAATTACTGTGTCTGACCATCTTGCCACTGTCTGGAATGCAGCACAAAAGTCTTTACTTCTGGGTGGCATAATAGTGGCCATTGGCTTCAGAAAATGCTAATGCTAAACTGAGGATGTTCTCTGGGCTGACATCCTATAGTCTGTTAATCTGTGGTCTCCACAGGCAGTCAGAGACCAGTGTTCACCCACACCACAAAATTAGGTGAACTAAACCCAAGAACATTCTGAACAAGAGTCAACAAAATAAAAGAATAGTATGAGAGAATTAGCAGACAATTGTCAGCATTTGAAGCACTGCAGGTTCTTCTGAACAAGCAATCCTCAAATTCTTGTGTGTTAAGCACTGAGCTGTTTTCCTGCATATCATGATCCCCATGGGATGCTCCTTGAAGGTCTATACTTCCCATGACAACTAGGATGCCAATCTAGTTTGGAGATGTGTGTAAAACCCATCCTGTAGCTTTGTCAAGAGATTTTATAACCTCTGCTGGGTGTGTTGGCATCTATAGCATTATATGCTGCTACATGAAGGACCTACAGCTGTTGCTGGCTCTTGTACAGATTTGACTACACTCAATATCTTGGACACATCTGAGCTATGCTTTCTCTTTGCATTGTCTCTGAGCAAATTACAAAATTTTTTTCCACAGGGTAATGCACAACTGAATTTATCCTTAATTTGAATTAAACCCAGGGTTCACTAATGGAGCTGGTGTAAGCAGACTTAAATTCACAATTTCCTGAGCTCCGAAATAGACTCCCTGACACTTTATGAACATAACACTGGTAGGTCTCTGTGCTGCTGACATTTGGAAATATCCTACCTACAGCTTAGACTGAAAGACTTATTTTCCCTTCCATCAACACTGAATATCAGTTTCAGATAGCAAACGCTTAGGTAAATGCTTTTCCCATAAACATCTAGCTTTTTTATTTTTTTCCCCTCAACTTCTTTATTTAGCAGTAATTGCAATGGAAATGTTGTTTAAGTCAATAAGGTCAATAACTTACCTATTTTAAAAGGCACGATTAAATCAAAACAGGCATAGTAATAGATACTGAGGGAGTTTATAGTTTATGAGTTTATTCTGTGTGTTGGCTAATTACATCACAACTAGGAAGGCAATAAAATAAATCTACAACATGAAGTGTTACAGGAGCTGTACAGCTGGTAACAAGTTATGATGACAATTGCATGTAGGAATCCACCTGTACATTTAGAAAGAACTATAGACGATATTAAGAAAGACTTCTTTAGATGGGAGAGGGATTGTAATTAAGGTCATAATCCAATTTGTTTTCATTGCTGACACATATGGAACTAAAGATGCCCACTAGCATATACTCCGTGTACACAGAATAGGTGTTATGTGCTATTAAACATTGTAAATGTTATGGTAACATAGCTGGAATGAGATTAAACCCTCTTTCAGCTGTGTGCACAAGCTTGATCCCGTTCTTTGGGATTGTTTGGTTCTAAATCTGCTAGCCATGCTTCTAGAAACCCAAGCTTCCTAACCCCCTGCCACTTCTACTAGTAACTGCAGAGGTATCAGCTGTGATCTTCAGTCAGGCAGACATCAGAATTCCTAGTTTGGCTAGAGAGCCTCTAAAAATTTCACCTGAAATTGATGGTTCAGCACCAATAAATCTACAGTTTAATGCAGCTAATGATGGCAGTGAGTTACTTTGCACCTAGGAATGATAGCTGTTGTTATCTGACCTGCAGCTTCTCTAAAAACCCTTTGAATAGAAAGGCTTCTTCACAAAGAGCGATGAATTTTGCGATTCCATGAGAATGTGATGTTTTCTTTTTATATTCACATTTAGTGACTGGAACACTTAAGTAGTGGATACCACATACAAAATGCTTATGTGGGAAAAAATATGAGACCTTTTGGTCATATTCATGATGTTAGTAGCTATCATTCTTTCTTCCTTTAGCAAAAGTCTGAACATTTTATGCAAACACAGGATATTTAAAAGGAAAGAAAGAAAGCTACACTACTTTCTAAGCTAAAACAGAAGACTGGAGTCCCAGAGGTTAAATCGCTACTTTGCATGACAGAAGATATTTGAATATATGTCATGATCTTAAATGACTCTACTAATAACTAGATTATTGATGTCAGAGGGCAAGATTAAGGCATGATGGGACCAAAAAAGCAATATCGAGCTCTCTCCTAGGAGAACATATGCACATTTCATAGTTTAGTTCCAGGAATGAGATTAGACCAGTATACAGCGTTTGTGGTTAAACAGCTAATTGCCTATATTATGGCAAATTTTCCTTTTGGCCTAGTTAGATTTTTTTTTATTTTTACTATATCAAATTATTGGTGGCATCTTTTATAAAGAATTTCTTCATTGTACCTAATTAATCTGAACATTTACAAAGTGTAATTTTCTTTTTTAATTTCTCAAGAATTTGCTATAAAATGTTGTAGGACCTTCTTATAACACCTTACTTAACTTCTGGAACACTTAAGCATGTTAAAGGATATATGTGTTTCACAACTTCAAGATCTCGTTTCCCACAAACTCCCATTTCAGAGCCACAGTCATTAATAGGATTACTCGCATTTCTGCAACAAGTCTCAACATTTCTGTTCCCATAAATTAACAAATCACATGGAGAAGAAACTACTAAATAAGTTGTTTCTCAAGAGGCTGGGTGAGGCTTACCCTTGGAAAGCTGCATGGCAAGCCAAGGACAGTATGTATAAACGCACTTCATTGAGTACATCTTTCACACCACGGAGATCAATCAGGCCTCCAGGCAGATTCCTCCCATGTTTTCTCAGCACACCCATAAATCTTGAAAACCCTCCCACTGAAAAAAAAGCAACAAATGATTCTTATTCCAAGGCAAGCACAGCACATCAGCTGATACAGCCAGGCAGATCTGCCTTTATTAAAGACAAATGAATGTGTGGGTTGTTCCTTGAGAAAATATCACGAGCTTCTTGCTGGCAATGATGAAGTCTTTTGACACTTGAGTTTTGTTATTTTTAATGTCCAGCCTTTTCATGTTCAAAAAGAAAAGGTAAGCTGTCTGAAATCAGTGGAGTGGGGAGAAATAGGGTCCTTAAAAGAACAGATTCTCAGTACCTACCACAGGCTGAGCAAACAAACTTTCCAGAGGAAGTCTTCATTTCCAGAGCTTTAGGAGATCCCTGTAGCAAACAGTGCTGACAGAGTGTATCTACATCATCCATTCATTAATCTGAATTACTTCTTTTAGTGCTTCTGCTGTTGAAGCCAACTCTGTGATTGCAGTGCATTTGCCCTGGAAGGATTTCTGCTGTATCATGCACTAGGGAGAAATAACTGTTGAGTACAATTTAACTCTCTAAGCTGAGAGGAAAAAAATGAATAGTAATTATTCCCGCTTGCTTGCCTTTCAGGAAATGTGCATTTTAAAAGCTCGTGTAACTATAAAAGCAGTTGCATGCTGAGCAGTTTTGAAAGATTTTTAAACAGTTTGAAATTCATGATATTTACTGCCTCACAAGGACCACTGACAACTAGAATGGGTTTGGATCCACTGTTTACATTTCATAAATCAGACATGATTGAAACACGGAACAGAAGCCTGAATCTCATTAATCATCTGCTTGCATATGGTTTCTCTGTATCAGGATCATAAACATTTGCATTGTTGGAAGTTTTCACGCGTAAGAGGATTCTCTCATACACAAAAAACTATCTGTTAGTCAACAAGTCTGAGAGAGAATCAGATGCAGAAAGTTCTCTCATCCTAATTAGAG
This sequence comes from Platysteira castanea, assembly GCA_013397175.1. Classification (NCBI taxonomy): domain Eukaryota; kingdom Metazoa; phylum Chordata; class Aves; order Passeriformes; genus Platysteira; species Platysteira castanea. Next base: position 868,184 of record VYXC01005338.1, read on the forward strand.
TACTAATTATTTTTGGCCGTAAGTTTCATTCCTGGACTGGAGAAGGATATAAAATATCCTACACTCTCAGAAGTGCATAGCTATAAATTGAATATAGAATGATAGAATAATTTTTTTGTAAGTGCCCTTTGGAGGTCATTCAGTGTATCCCTCTGCTAAAAACAGGTGCATCCTCAAAATCAAATCAAGTTGCTCAGTGCTTCTTTCAGTCAAATTTTGAGTATTTCCAAAGCTGTAGATTCCACATGCTCCCTGGACAACTACCACAGTGCTCCGTCCCGGGGTCTGTCTGGGGGCCAGCTCAGGGACCCCGGATCGGGAGGGCACGTGACAAGAACAAAGGCAAAAGACAAAGGCGCTCTTCTCCCCCAGACCGAGCCCCTGGGGTAGTGGCTTAATTAGGTCCACCAGGGAAAAGAGGAAGTCCCCAGCCTCGTGTTGTCCCTTTCGAAACCCCCGGGAGGAAGAGGCGGGGAGGGGGTTACAACCAATGGGGGCGAGGTGATGTGAGGGGCAGGGATGACAGGGCTATACCATCGCCATACAGGGGTGGGAAGGTTACACTACATAGTAGTGTAATATTAAGTTTCACCCAGTGCAAAATCATAATGTAAACAAACTAGATATACTTAGTGCAGTACAACAGACAACTTGGTCTGGTGTTCAATCAGTCTCATTACATTTTTTTTCATTATATCTAGCCAGAATTTTAATTTAACAAATTATGAATGTTGTTCTTACCCTTTCACTGTGGATCTCAGAGAACAGCCTGGAAGTCTTCTCTCTAACCACCAAGCTATCACAGGAAGAAGTTACATTCCCTTTTCTTCCCCAGGCTAAGCAAACCTGGGAACTTCAGACTTTCCAGCTATTCCATGTGCTTCGTGCAACTTCCCATCTCATTGGACCTCTGCTGGGCCTTCTCCAGTTTGTCATTGTAGTTCCAACACTTGGGAAACATGCCAAAATTGGGCACAATATTTCAGATGAAGCCTCAGGAAAGCTGATTAGAGGGTGGTAATTTAGTCTCTTGGCCTGCTGGCTATTTATGGCCTATTAGTTTGTCCCAGTGCACACTTATGTTCATTTCTGGGGTGCCATCCCATGGTCTCGTGTTCAATCACAGTCCCTCAGGACTCCCTGCAGAGCTGCTCTCCAGTCAGTCACTCCTCATGAGCTTTGCATTTGTTTTCATTCAGCTTCGTAAGATTTCTGCAGTTGCTACTCCAGCTTGTCAAGGTCTCTCTGAGTGGCAGTTCTGTGAATCTGAAGAAGGATCATCCCATTTCATCATCCAGTCTGTTGAATGAAGATATTAAACACTAACTGCCTCAACATGAACCCCTGAGGAGTGCCTCCCACACCTGCCAGCCAGTCATACTTTCAAAATTGACCAACACTCTTTGAATGCTGCAGTACAGCCAGTCTTTCACTGCCTTTACAATCCATCACCTAGTCCATAACTATCAGTTTGACTTCAGGGATGCCATGGGACATCCTGTCAAAAGCTTTGCTAAAGTCAAACACACCCTCTCTCAGTCACTGAGCCAGTCATTTCGACATAGAAGACAATCAGGTTGGTCAGGCATGATTTGCCCTTGTCCATTGGTGTGACTGGGTTCTCCCAGTCTCCCATGCTTCATGGGTCGGGAAATGACTTTCAGGAGAACTCTTTCCATAGTCCTTCATAGGAGTGATGTAAAGCTGACTGGCCTGCTGTTCCCTGGATCTTTTGTCTTGTCTATTTTGAAAACAACTGTAACATATGCTCTTTTCTTGTCATTAGAAATTTCTCCTTCCTGTAGAAGACCACCACACAACCAAGCACTGATCCACAGGATGCACAGTTCCTCCCTGGCTGCTTCTCCTTGATCAGCAGGTTTGAGGAAAACACCAACAGTTTCTGTTTACCCACCATTCTAAATTCAAGTAGTGACCCTTGATCTGCTCAAGATCTCTGTTGGCAGTGTCATGACACCACATGGATAAGCCACATAATCAATAGTAGCCTGAGTCCCAGATGAACCTTGTCAAAATCTTCATAGTATTACAGATTTAGGGCTCAACTGTCCCAAGACAAGCATCCCAAGACAGTAAGTCTGGTTGGCAGATGACTTCCATCATCCTTTACCCTTCCTTCCAGAGGCACTGGCTCCATCACCTGGATAAGGTGCAATCAGTTTGGGTACTTCCCCAGCAGTGCCCATTCCTCCCCTGCTTCCAGACCCCACTATTCTATCCAAACCCTTGTAAGGAGAAACATCCTTTTTCGTGCCAAAAGTCACCATCTTCCAGTTCCTACTATGGCTGGAGTCCCTGTTCTCCCTCTAGTTGACTTCAGCCACCAGCTATCCCTCCTTCTGCACAACATGGGACTGGGGTTCTTGGCCCTACAGGATCTCTGGAAGTCATCCACTTCTCAGTCATCTTCCCTGTGATGACGTGACCTGCTCTTCTCCTCCCTCTACTGCTGATCAGGTGTTGCACTGATGTCTCCAGACCACAGCTGCCATCAGGCCTGCACTGCTCTCTCCTCTTTCAGCACATCCCTCTGGGTTAATAGCAATGCCTTATCTACCTTAGGAAGGACTGAAAATGTTCAATATCTTGTTCTAAAAATTTATTTCAAAAATGTCCAGTTGTCTGTTATAAANTATTAAAATATATAAAAAATATATAAAAATATAGATATATATATATGTACACAAACTGAGGTTTTCTGATTAAAGACAAAATTTCAATTAGTTTTGGAATTATTATTTCTAGAGTACCGAAGTAAATTGTCTTTTCCCATTTCAATCTTTGAACCTTGAATACAAAGCCTGCAAAAATACACACAGCATAATAATCACCCATTGAAGCTACAAATTTCTGTATGATAAAACTTCATGTTCTTTCATGAGGTGTCTCATGAATTGTTACCCTGACGCTATTTCCATACAAGTTTTGAATTTCCCACCTCGTTGTTCTGGCAGCTTTGAAAGCAGTTGTCTTTGTAAAGTGCAGGGCCCAATCTAGAAAAAACTTCTGTACTCTAGTTAACATCTAATGTCTGCTTAAATGCCCCGATGACTTTCAGCTTTTCGGCTTTCTATATTGAAATCAACAACAAAAATTATTTTGCTTAAGTTCTTTCCCTCTCCACAATTTGCGTTCTTCACCAATGCACATTAAAGAGCTCATAAAAATGCATCATGGACCCATTTAAGGTATGTGATTAACTGTTAATATCAGACATTAACTTGCAGTGCTATGATAGAGATGATCATGTACAATTATATTTGATGATGGTAATTCATAACATAATTTTTGTTATGTTTTTAAGATACAGTATGGCAACTGCTAGATGTTCAAAACTGCTGTAGAAGTTTAAAACATGAATGCTGATGTAAAACTTACTGTCCTGTCATGACCACTGTTGATGACTGGTCACGTAATTCTCAGTTCTGGCCATTACAACAGCATCTCTTGCATATACTTATAAAATGTAAATGTTATTTATGAATATTCTTTTTCTCAATCCCTCATATAGAAATATTCTTCTATAAAAAAGGTCTTGATATTCAGTGAACAGAAATATCATCATGTCATGGAGACCTTTTTCCCTTATATTTTTATGTTGAAATAAAAAAAAACCCTAAGCATCTATTCAGTCATTGTGCTAGTTTTACTCAAAAAAAGTCTGTCTAAAATCCCTTGTATGTAAGAAAAAAACCTAAGTCTGAGTTTACATTAAATCCTAACTACTGAAGCCAATCCTGATCTATAGAAAAAGCTGGAAAAAATAGGAAACTTCTGGACATGATGCAAGTTTCTCTGAAATATAATGTAATATTTATTAACTCTCTCCATCCTTGAGGAGATACATAGACCAGAAAAAGACACACAGTTATGCAAGACTTTAGTAGCTTTTAAACCCTCTCTTTCAGTTTTGCCAGTGAATTCACCTGCACATTATCTCAGACTAAAATTTACATGAAAAGAAATGTCTTTCTTTAGGTGCAAGAAAGACCAAGGCCTCAAGATGGTCGAGTAATACCTCAGGTTCCTTTGGGTTTTCCTTCTGCTGTATCTTACTGCTCATCACAAATATTTCTCTGCAATTCTAATATTTCATAACTCAATCTCCATTAATGGAGCAAAGAAATTATATTGATGATGGATGGAATATTACAGAATTTTAAATTGTTTTAATGTTTAGTAAGCATTTGGGATATTTTGAAAAGAAAAAATCTTTTCTATTTTTTGGAAAGTCAAGCTACTGGTAAAACAGTGAAAGACCTGTTGTGATCAATTCCTAATTTATAATATAGGACAAAATTCAATCACTTGTAAAAAAAAAAATTTAAATTCTAGTTTTGTGGCATTCCATTTTAAAATGTATGGTTATTTTAGTATAAATTGGTCAGAAAGAGGAGAATAAAGTTTTTAATCCCAATTCAGAATCTTTGTTTTATACAGTTGTACTTTCAGGGGAGAAATAAATGTATTCACCCAGTGTATGTTATTGGACTTGAACAGTGAGCCACGATGGCTTTTAAATGAGGGAGAAACCTGGTGAATATTTTTTTTTAGTTTTTAAAAGTCTTTTTTAGTTAAGAAAATAAGATTTTCTTTCGGGATCTAACTTTGAATAATCTTTTTAATAAATTTAATTTACACATATAAACACACATTCTTGGTGATGTATATTTAAATACAATTATTCAAGCCATTAAACACAGATATAAAAAGAAATAACCAAGTTATTGTTAGTGTGCAATCTTTGTAATCTCCCTCCTGCAGTATGATACAGTATTTTTTTATATCTCCACTTTAGAAATGAACTCTTAATTCCTGTCTCGTTCTTTGCATACGGTGGCAGCAAAGGTGGACTGGTATATTATCTCTGCCAGCCATCTGTGTTGGCAGAGTTCTGTCCTTGTATTTAATTAAATATTGCAAATGGAGAGAAAGAAAAAGAGGGATAAATGCTTATTAGTGATCAGCATGCTCACAAGTGAAGAGGAGGACCTTGGTTCAAAAATCTACTCAGAATAAAAGCCAAAAATCACCATCTGACAACTGTCTTGCAGTTATCCCATACTCTGCGCTCTTGTCACCCTGACAAGGTTGTAACAAGGTACATGATCTCCACTATTATAGAAATAAGAATTAAGTTTTTAAACAGATCTATAGATGGCAATTGCTGTGCAGAAGGCCTCTGAAAGCCCTGTGCCAAAGACCTTGAGGAAGAGAAAAAGGGATCCTGACAAATGAACCATATTTGGGAACCACCGTATAGGAAGAACCCATCAAAAGGGATTTTTGCCTCATGCTCTGGGTTACTCTGCCTACACTGAGCTGTGATAGACTTACCCAGAAAGCAGAGTGTAAAAGGTGTGTTTGAACAGCACCTAACACATCCTAGGCTGTCAGACGCGCTGTGCACATTTCCCTGTATTGGTTTACAAGAGGATGTGTCTTAGAAGCAACATTTCCTTATACCACAAGGAAAGCAAAGAGGCAGGTTGACCATGCCAGTCATGGGATCAATTGGTTTATCTTGTCCCTGCATCCTTCCATTTTGTAGTGCAAATCAAGAGGCAGACACAATTAAACTCTTCACTTTAAACAAACTGTTGGTAAATTTACATGTATACCAGGTTCCTTACACACAGACTATAACTGCTGTTAGCTGTGAGAGTAATAAAATTGAGGTAGCTCCTATGGGGGAAAAATGTTAGCATTCAGCTTTCTAATTATTAACAAGATTAATCTTCTCTCTTGCTGTTTTTAGAATTCCAATCAAACTATTTAAAAATTTAGAACCTGCTCCATGGGAAAAAGAACTCTTAATTGGGCAGGATGTGCAGATTTTCTGCACATAATTGAGAGTTCAGGTTAACTACTCCTTGCCAGTGCTATTGTGAACTGGGAGAGTTCCTCCTTCTACTTCCCCTGTAATAGAGCAGAAGCAAGACCTGGGTTCAAGTCCCTAAAGAGCATTTGCAAATGTAAGGCGATTATAGCAATTATCCACGGGATCTGTATGCACAGCAGTGGTATAAAAACATTTCAGGTTGGATACCTGATTGAAAACGGAACCATTCAAGACTTAAATGTCACAACAGTAAGCAGAGTTATGATAAAGGTCTCAAATCACTTGAGCATATCAGTCATTTACTCCTAGTCTGCTTAAATATAACAGGCATGGTTTTTTTCCTTTTATTATTTTTATGAGGACAGTTCCTAATGGAGCTAAATGGAAGTAAACATAATTTTAAAAAAGAGTCAAGGCAAATAAATTAAAAAAAAAAATTAAATATGAAGTTTACACATGAAACAGCCCATGGATCATACTCTTTTTCTGTCCTTCCTTTTTCCCCACACAAATCCCTGCCAAAGTTTTCTGCCTTGATGCCTCAAATCATACAACCACTGACGAGAAGACTGAGTTACAACCAGTGAGATATTTAATCCATTACACTGAAATTTGGGGACAGGGAATTTCTTAGAACCACTCACAATACAACTGCAGCAACACTAACCACAAACACCCCCACACTGAGAAGTTCACCCTTTGCAGCCTGTGACAAGAGGGAAATCCCTGTCTCCCACACAGTCTGCCAGGGAATTTTTTGCCATTGGCTGCTAGGACAGGATTTCAGCCAATAACTGTGAGATAATTTCAACATCACCAGCAGCAGGGTTCCATCCTTTCATCAGATCATACAGTGACAGCCTTGCACTTGCCTTTATACATGAGCCCATTTTGTGAAAGAGCCAGTGCCCACAGGGGAGCTGGAGAAGGGAGTAGGGTTGTTTGTTCTTGTAGCAGAATTTCCACAGAGATTTATGTTAAAAGATATATTGCACAGGAAAAAACTAAATATTGCTTAAAATATTTGAGTTTTCTAATGAGGGCTGCAGCTTGGAGAGCATAACAGGCAGCACGGCTCTACAAGCTGCCTTTTCTGAAGGCCATCAATGCAAGGAGCTACTTAATTCAGTTGTAAACTGAACACATCTTGCTGAAAGTCTGGTTGGGTGGAATGAGCAAGCTTTACACCACAGCTGCCAAACTTTTCCATTCACGACTTCACTCCTATTTGCGCTTCCAGTCTTGCTTCCAGATTTCCTAGTTTCGGAAATGCTGCTTTAAGACCTCAAATTAAAAACATATGTTGAGATTTAGCCTGACCTTCAGAAATGGCAGAGTAGTTGTAGAAGATGATGAGAGGTCGATAGATAGAGGGCCAGGAAGAATCAATGAGAAGCTCTTTTCCCCACCCACAAACAAAATTCTTATTCAAATCACCAATTTTCCTTTTTTTTTTTTTTTTTACTGTGTTCTCTTTTTGAAATTATTCTTCCAGCATTCTGCTCTGGGGGTGCATTTGCATGTTCTGATTTGCCCATTTTCCCATTGTCCATTGGTAACTTTTTACCCGTTGCGTTAATTTATAACCAGAGCAAAGGTCTTGCTCCTCCAGACTACCTAAAATAAAAGGTCAAGCAAAGGATAAAGGATTTTTAGAGGTATGACCCTGCTGGTGACTAGAGAATCCACCCTTCTGAGATCTCCTTTGGAGATCCCACCTTTAGAGCAGCACTGCTCGCTCACTTTATACTTTCTCCAGCACCAAGGAATGCAGCCGTAAGGCACAAAGCCACGGGTAACTAGGCTTTCTTAATTCCTCCACTCAGGAAATATGCATTATTAAGTCACATGGGGCTGACACCTACAGGCTAGATGTGACACAAATATGGCAGTGCTGGATTGGATGCCTGTAGAGGGAAGCCTTGGGGTTCAGTGAGGTCGGTGAAATTAAGAGAGCAGAGCTTGCTGGTCCCACAGTGTCTCTGGTGCCTTTAAGCAGGCACTGGGGAGGCTGATGCGTGTTTACTCCTTTTGATCACACTATAAAGAAAGCTTCCAGATGAACAGCCTCAAGCCACCAGGAGACAAACTGAACTGGTTCTGATGGTGACTGCAAAGTGGAGGAATCTCTGAAGGCCCTCTTTTTGTATCTTCATAAAACACTTGGATGAAAATGTTTCTAAGTATGATTCGTGAACCCCTCCTCCAGTCTCCTGCAGCAAATGCCTGTAAAACCAGATGCTTAGTCTGACAAATTTAGTCTTGTCTTGGAAAATTTAATTTAACTTACTAGCATAAGGTGACACTTTGTCAGTGAAAAGTATGGTACTCTGTATCGGTTTTCATCTTTAGACTGTTTTTCTATAAAGACAAAATTTAAATAAAAAAATTAAAATTATGGATTTTAAATTATGGTAGATTTTACACTATGATCAAAACTGCAGACATTGTAATTTAGCATCACCTGATCTTGGGAAAACCAACTGAAAATAAATGCACATTCATTCTGCAGCTGCTTTTGCTCAATAACCATAATAATATAGTTGTTAGACATAAACAGCACACATCAGCTCTGGCAGAGCACAAAAAATGATGCCAAGCTAAGTACCTGATAAGCTTTCACATTCAATGTTTCCATGTAATTCAGTGTTTCCCCAATGCAAATGAAAGTAGATGATAGCTGTCACTTAAGCATATATGGTGCTTTGGATGAGTAGGGTCTCCAAAGTGATGAGTTTAAAGAAAATTTATATTTTACCAGTGATTAAATGTTGTCAGTTTTCTGGAGGGAAGGAATCTCTTTGATGCCTGCAAGTGAGGGGGAAAAACTCATAGACATCATTAAAGAAAGAAGCAAAACAAAAGATTAAGCCTGAGGTTTTCAGGAGAGCCTAGGGGAGATGACTTAGTTCAAAAGCCTCTAATTCCCTTAGGCTTTTTTGAAATTCCCAGTCTGAGCACCACATTGCCACACTGGTGACTGCAGTTACTCAACTAAGAAGTGACACTAAAGGAAGCTTGAGTAACAGGAGCACTCAATGAGACTCCATTTTAAATAAAATTATAGTTGTAACTCCTCATGAGATCTGGCTCTGTTCCCTGCTCTCTACAGGAACCTTTGCACCAACACTCCACAGTCTGGGGATGCACGCAGACATTCCACCACCTCACCAGCAACCCCTTCCCTGCCCCTGCCCCCACACTTATTCAGCTCTTCCTCTTCAGATCCTAATTGGAACATTTCTGGTTCTAATTCTTAACTAAAGTTTGCTCCAGATTCTGCCTGGCTGCTAAGGGAACCTAAAAATTACAAGACCTCTCAAAAGGATACATTAGAAGTACTGACTCTATCTTGCCCTGACTATTCCTTCACACAAAAAGCATACTGTGTAAGGAGGAGTCCATGGGACCACTGAAGAATCACCTTTCCGAAAAGAAGTGGAAAGATATTTCTGATGGATTTAGGCACACACTGATATATTGTACTTTCTATGCCCACACGGAACAGACCTGCAGTTCAGGTGTTTGGACTTCACACAAACATAAGCTATTCTGTGCAAAACATTCCCAGAAGGTCATCTTAATCAAGAACCTGTTATACCTAAAGCAATCTGTTATTTAATTAATCTGTGCATGACAAAGTAAGCTCGGCATACAAAAAATCATGAGGTTTGCTGTGAATTCATAGGGTGTGCAGGATAGGGTGGATGTGTGACCATCATGTAGAGCCAATCTGCACTTGTGTAGGGAAGAAAAGGCAATATTTCTCTGTCAGGCTAAGCTAAATTATAGATCTTACAGAACTTATGGCCATGTGGAAAAGACAGGCAAATTAATAAAACCCTCAAAATTTTCATATTTAAAAAAGTGGATATGTATTTTGAAGCAATTCTGTACAGTAGGGTCACAACTGAGGATCAAGGAAAGAATGCATCTCATAGGATCCTAGTAGTCTAGAATCCAAAATGCCAGAAATATGGCTGGGACATATTGCCCAGTTTTTCCTTTCTTCATACCAGTATGCATTTTGTAAATGTCCACCTTCATTACAGATGTTAGAATCCTTATATAGAACATATTTAGGAACACTTCATAACATCTTTAAATTGCTGGGACTTTCCTCCATTGTAATTTTCCACTGTCTGATTGGGAGGATGAGCCAGTTAGAGCCTTTCAACTTGCTGCTTTTCTCTGCTGTCATTTTATTAAATTTTCCACCCTAATCTCCTGCTTTGTAGGCACAAGGCATAACACCTACAGCTGTCAGATGGCTTTCTTCAAGAAATACCAGAGCAACCTGGAACTATTCATGACAAATTACAAGAGGGTAGGTATGCTGAGGCTGTCATGACCAAATTTTTCACAGGATTTCAATTATGGGTTTGCTTGCTTAGCATGATCCCTGGCATGACATGTAACTGTTCTTGCCAGGTTACTTACTTGAGCATTTTTCTAATTACATTCTGGAAAATCAGTACTTTCAGGTCGTGGTTGTTTTCATCATATACTTTTTCATTTCCTATATTTCATTTGAAATATCACAGGGAAGAAACTAAAGCTTAGGTTATCATTCTGTAGGCTCTTCTAAGAGAAAAAAGACCTTTAACTTCAGATATGCTGCATTTTCAATGTACTTAAATATTTGGCTTTTTTTCTTTCTTTCATCCCGCTGTTTAGAAATAAGATGATTTTTTATTTTTATTCTCACTTGGAATGGTATTTCTTGAAATAGTTTCACTTTTGGCACTTAATCTGTTCTCATTTATAGAAATATAAAATATTGGGAATGTGTGTTTAGTTTCTTTTTCTTCAATAGTTTACATTTTCTTCTGACAAAAATGAAAGTCTTTGGAGTTCTGGCAATAAAAAGAATTCATCACATTCCATTTTGTAAAAAAAAATCCTAAGGTACGTCCGTGCATAGAAGAAACAGAAGAAGAAACAATGTAATTGTATTACACAGTATGTGGCTGAAGTAGAATATTATCAAGTAATTATGTTCATAATCACTAACAAATAAATAACATAGATGTGTATAAAGCTTGAACAGGTACTGGCAAATCATCTAGGAGTGTTTGTGCTTGGGACAGATTGAGAGTTAAGACTCTTGCCTCATCATCTGAAAGGAAAATTTCCACACACACTAGAAGGATCAAAACAAAGAATTTTAATGAGATTCTTACATCAGTAATTTTTTGTAATAACTCAGTTCATCTCTTTGACATGGATGTTGGGTGTGGCTTTTTCTTTTTTGGGTTTTTTTGGAAGGAAGAGTGTTGCACACTGGAAGATATTCACATAACAGTATATATACAACCCATACCCTGCTGATGTACACAGTATGATAATTGGGAGGAATGAGTGCCATATTTTATCATCTACCCTCCACCAAAAAAAAAAAAAAGTCAAGAAAGGAATTCACATTTTTCTCCAGATATGAGTTCTTCCTGCGGCTGGCTTTGGGAGTGCTCACGTTTGATGTTGTGTTCTGGTTGTGTTCCTTTAAAGCACTGAGTGGGTGAGGAAAGCATAGAGTGCAGCAGAAGCCAGAAATAACCCAGCCCCGAGCCACAGGCGAGTGTAGGGCAGGAGCCTCCCTGTGAAAAATAGTGACAGCTCCCAGTTGAGCAGCAATTGCTTCTGTTTAGTGTGCTACTGACACCATTACATTTGCCACATGGCCTACACCAAATTTACACATTAGATGTGTTTCCCATTTTGATGATGTCTGACCACAGTGACCCAGGAGAGCACTACCAACCCCTTTTTTTCACACCTGACCTATATTCTGCACTTCTCACTGCAGACTAGAAAAAACCCCAAACATCTCATTTGGACATACACACCCTCCTACCGATGTTTTTTATATTTTCCTGAGGAATTTCTGAATTGTGATAAATAATCTGAGCTTGCAATTGCAGACACAGGAAGAGGACATTAAAGAAGAGAAAAGAGAAGAGGAAAAGGAAAAGAAAGAAAAAAGGAAAGGAAAAGGGAAAGGAAAAAGGAAAGGGAAAAAAGAGTGGAAAAAAGGAAAGAAAAAAAAGAAAAGGGAAAAAAGGAAAGGAAAAAGAAAAGGAAAAAGGAAAAGAGAACAAGGCAAAAAAAGGAAAGGGGGTAGAGGGGGGAAGGGAAGTGGAAGGACAAAGGGAAAAGAAGGGAAGGGAAG